>JAITYZ010002288.1:0-10481 GCA_027744595.1 Paronellides praefectus
ATGGAATAATTATAGCTTTATTATACGTAGTTTACTTCATAATAACTTTAAAAATTAAAATTGTAAAATCGATAAAATGGAAACTGGAATAAAATTTTGACCAAAAAATTCTTATTTACAAGCAACTTGCTTAAATATGATGCATCCAAAATATGTACAGACTTAGACAAGAGTTTTAACTAATTCTTGTTCTCATGCATCTATCCAGTCTAATTGTAAGTGCACAAATATGTTTACGAATAAATCAATGTAATTTGACACACTGCTGAGTGATCCCGAATATATGATAAACGCTTAGGTATGCTAGTTATTATGCTAGCATTAATTACTAATCTACTTTCATTAAAATGCTTTATTGCATAAACAGATGTTTTATGACATGCTGTTTATTTGATTATAGTTGCGAATATTATTTATGATATATATTTTAAATAATTAAGGTATAATTGGAGGTTTTCACGGCTTTGTCGTAACTTGTCTTTGACTGTTCTATTTTTCTTTTCTGAACATTTATAGTTACAGTTTTGTTTTGGCTACTTGATAAAAGAAATAATTAACATGAGAGATACATATATGCATGCGTTTCGTATATTTTATGGCATGTACACGATGTTAATTGACAAAATAATTGATATACATAGACTATGTAACATAGTATAAACGAGTGTACTCAAGTCGACAAAAGAATCATTTTGTTGTTGTTGAACTATTTAAAAATCAATAAATCAAAAACTTGTGCTTTTGACGTCAAAACGACTATTTGCAATAAACCATTGTAAAGGCATAAGTAAGGACCCTGTATCCATAAATATATCAGTCCTGTTTATTGACGAAAAACCATCAGGATTTGAATTTTGGTAATGGAGTAAAAATTGACCACCGTGATGATGTGATTTTCAGTACTTGTTTGCTAAGCACCCAATATTAGTGATCCCACTTTCATAAGTCCTTTCAATAGCTCAGGTTCAACTCCAGGTGGTGGAACATTTTTTATTCAAGTTAGATCGCGAATGGATAAATAAGCAAAGCAACAGAGAAAGTTGAAAAAGTAACTTGACGCAGTCAACAATATTTAGGTTATCTGATAGTTTTCTGAGTAGCACATTTCCTACTTACTACTTTCACTTAATTATAGGGCATTAGAAAAAATTACGTAAATTTGACAGCATTTCTTTCCACGCATTTGCCATAAATAGCCACGACTGCTCGAATAATGATTTTCCAATAACTGTAATTGGCACTTTGATATCTCGGAACATATTTGGTAACCATTTATAATTTAAATGGTAGGACAGTGATCCAGAAAACGCATAACCCAAATACTTTTTATTGTATTTACATATATCCTGTCTTTATTTACCAGTCTAGTCTACACATATGCGTATGCGTGTCAAGACACAAAACTAATATTTTCCTTTGAAACATTGTTTTGTGATGGAAAGCTCAATCCATAAATTCTTTTCCTTTTTCATTGTGTCATTTCCATCCCCTACAAAATTCAATGGGAACCTGGTCTTCAATCCAATCTTTTTTTTGAAAAGAGGATCAATCCAGCATATCCTGTGGTTATGCACTTGTCTCATTCTCTGTGCTAATTGCCTGACAACAGTCTTCTTTTTGATTCAATTGGCACCAAAATATTTGGCATTGAAGCAGTTTGACAAGTTGGCATTTCACGGAGTGTGGACCATATTTTCCTGCATGTTTGTTAATAATCAAATGCCATACCTCCGTTTTTCTGATTCAGTTCGATAATTGGCAAATGGGCTGGTCCAATTGCGTAGGAATTTGCTGAAAGGTTGTTCAATTTTTAACTAGTATTTATTTGGACTAATGATTTCCAGCTCGTTATTTATAAGCGTACGTCTGGGTCCAAAAGGTGATCTCATTGTTGGCATTTTTGGATATTCTATAGGCCTTCTGTGTATAATATGCTTGTCAATGTTTCTCAGTTTCATGGACATGGTCAATGAATACAGTGTGAAATTTGGTGAGGATTTGAAGAGAAATGGAATGTTTCATGGAGCACTTGGAAGACTCATTGTGAGGACGTACAAGGAGGAAGGGGTGATGAGCGGAAAATATTACAAAATTAAAAGGATTACTTGCATAACAGTTTTGGGTATGATTTCCAACTTGTGTGGCTCCATATTAATAAGTGTGAAATTGTAAGTTGATAAAATATATAAATGTTGATAAAAATGCAAATAAATTTGATTATTGATTTTTTCGGTGCTTGTCCATACATTCGAGTACAAGAAATTATTATTATGTTTTCAAACCGTCGTCGTCATTATCATGGCAAGATAAATATTTGACATGCATGTCAATTTACTATTATTAAGAAAAATCAATATAAAAAAGGTTAGGTAAACAAATATACCTATTTCTTATATTCTTGGAAAGTTTCCAACAAAAAAGTAGCCAATGCCAAATTAATGAGGAATTGATAATTATTTCTGTGGCAAATGAAGTGTATGGATGAAAATATATTAATGACGCACAACTCAACCCATAATATGACAGTCAATCGTATCCCATACCAATACCATATATTCAAAATATAATATTACATTATCTCAAGTTGCGCTAAATAAACAAAAGCAAATCGATATTGATATACATCCAAGGTTTATGCATGTTTTAGATTTTAGGAGATTGAATAAAATGTTGTGCTTCGTAAAATAATAATAAGTTCCTTGTTTTACATTTGGCAAATTAAGAACATGATTAGCATTCACATTTAGCTGTACCTTATAAATAGGGTTTATAACTATTGACACCTTTCCCAAAAATGATTTTGCTCATGTAGTAAATAGCCAAAAACCAGAGTGTGTTATACAGGTGTATAACAAGCTTGCAAATATACACTAAACTCCTCCGAAGAGGAAGCTGAATCAACCAAATAAAATGAATCATCCCATTAACCACAGCGCAAACTTTTCCTTTCAAGTCTCTATACTGCATTGAGAACAACTCACTTGTGAAATAATTATGTATTATAAAAAGTAATAACATTAGTGCTAGACATAGCCACTCGGCATAACACACAGTTTTCATAACTGATCCGATAGCCTTGTAAGTGTCCATGTACAACCCTTGCACCATTCTAACTTTAGCTTTTAGTATTACATGATGTCGAGTTAATGAGGAAAATCGAGAGTAAAGTCCGGTCTCTGCCCACGCGACTATTATTTCTTTCATTTGACCAGAAAGGTAGCCATACGTTATGAAAAAATGTCGAGCTTGATTAAAAAGCACTTCCGGTAGATCCAACCTTTTACAATAGATTCCCTGAGACTTGACGGAAGAGTTTGATGCTGGGGGTGGCAGATAAGTGATTGATTTACGTTTGATAATGGGAAGCAGTACAGTATGTTGTGGGAGTGATTGATTTACGTTTGATAATTGGAAGTAGCACAGTATGTTGTGGGGCTGTGTTCATCACATGAACGTATTTTTTGGTGACCAAATAATTTAGCATTTCATATGTATTTGGCCACATGTCATAGTCGGGTTTCACGTCAAAAGCAATGGCAAAAAAGAAGTCTCGATCCCCAATCATTTTTCTCACGTATTTCACCTGTGTTTCGGTCATGCTTTTGTAAAATTTGTCGATAAGGTTATAAATTACAGAGGAATTTTTAAAGGATAACTGAAATTTATATCCAGCAGCCAAAATGTCCGAATGCACACCCAAGTCATCATAAACACTAAGGAAATCCGTTTTTAACAAACTTTGATAAACTATGCTTAAAAGATATACCCAAAATATAATTATCCGATTCCCCAGTAATCTCCCCCTTAAATTTGCTAATTTACCTGAATAGTTCAGAAATGCTTTAAGGATATCCGTTAAACTTGCAAAGTTTCGATTTACAATGGCGTATAAAACTGTAACAGCAGCGAGACTTATCCAAGTGTACAAGTCAATAGGCTTTAGAAATCCCCGCCAACTTAGCACTCGTATTTCATTTTCGTACCGACAAAGAATCCCGTAATATTCTATTGTTTCAAGATAAACTGTTTTGTAGGATATGCCAAATATTTCCGGTGTTCTAGTCAAGTGTCGAGGTACTATGAATGTCGGTAGCCATTTTACACGGCCGTCTTTTCCTTCCATTTCAGCTACATGGGTATACTGGAAGCTAATGTTTAGAAATTGTTCGAGAATAATAATCAAGCTTTGATGAATTGAGTTGAGGGTTTTACAATGTTCGAGAATTGTGTAAATGGCACGGCCACCCTGAAAGCAATTTTGTCGGGAGATCAATACACTGAGGTCCCACTCGTGCGGTACATAAAAGTTTGCAGACAGCTTTTCTAATGGCTTTGGTATAAGCCGTCTTTCCCCAGTAAGTTTAATATTTTGTAGGGGATACTTTTGCCAGAGAAACTTATGGTCAGGTGCACAAAGTGCACAATAAAATGAGAATTGATTGACTTCCCATTGCTTTCCTTCATTTAGTAATTCCACAAATAATAACTGGGCTTGTATAGGTTCTTGTAAGTCAGTATCTTCTGAAGTTAGCTCATCGCCCCGAAACTTTTGCATAATTTCTGATTGCAAACTTTTTACTGGTATAACTATTGGAGATTTTTCCATAACACCTGCATTAGTTGTAAAGATTAGAGAAATGGTTTCGTTAAAACTAGTTGCAAATATTAAAAATACTATGCAGTTGTACCTATAACGAGTTGCAAATTTTGAATCTATTTGTGGAGGTTGAGAAGTAAACCTAATCCATGTATTTGGATCTGTAGAAGAATTAAGGCTATTGAAATTTATGATATCATAAGTATGCTCATATGTTGTAGAATATGCGATGGCTACAAAACACTGAGTTAAATTCAATGGTAAAAATACTTTATCAACGTTATTGTCGAGTGAGTGGTGTGCTAATGAACATTGTGTTAAAAGTAAAAAATGAAATGCCAACACTGAAATAAATTTAATAAACATTTTTGCAAAAACAAAAAATACTCGCGTTTTGCTTGGTATTTTTTGGGGAAATGAAATAAACTCTTGGTCAATACTCTCCCACAACTATACTTGAGAACGGGTTATGTGAGTTTAACTGTTGTTCAGAAATTTAACAAAAAATGCCAAACATAATAAGCACTCAGGAATAAACATAGATTGTATCAAGAGTTTTATCATTCACGTGGAATCAAGAAATATCCTAGACAAAAGACCAAATTACAAGGATATAAACTTTGTAATGTCGCTTTAGATTTTATCCACGAAATAACGCTATTTCGTTTTTCCTTCGTCCTCGAATTAGGAATCAATTAATTCTTTCTTGTAAATTTTTGTTTAAAACAATTTCCTAAAAAGTTATAAATTATGTGGTTCGAACACGACACGTGTTTTTAAAGACGAGAGTGGGTTTGTTAGGATGAATCTTAAATGCGAAGTGGATGTGTGGGGTTTATTCCCTTGGATTTTCTACATTAAACCCACTGGTTAAAGCGGGTAAATGTACTGAGCCTAAAGCGGGTTGGTTTGGCAAATTAATACTGGTATTTGGTTTCTTATTTATGTACACGCATTTGCACATCATCTTTGCGTACAAAAATATACGCACATCAGTGTACATAAAAAATACACAAGCAAAACCCCACCTATAAACATATGACCCTTTTCTATAAATAAACCCGTTTTAACACTAGGGTCGGGGTTTTCACATGTAACCCGGGTTTTTTGCCACATCAAACTGTCAGGAAACAATTTAAGTTTGATAAAATTTTACGTACTTTTTAATAAGCTGATTTATATTTCATTTGCTAGTTTTTGTTCACTACGCTATAATTAAGTTTGTAGAGTTTTAAGAAAATGCTTTGGTATTATTGGCAAACAACTTGCAAAATTGTTCGATAAGGAGTCATTTGTTTTTCGGCACAAAAAATAAAAAACGGAATATAAACATAAAACTTTGTTGGCATGTTTGGCATAAATTATTGCCTAAATGCTTGCTTTTATAGAACCATATTAATAAAAGATATATAAACATTATTGATTTATCTTCATAGTCGTTTTAAGTACTTCTGGTAAAACCAGTTTAAAAGGTCAAGAGTTAAGCAAATTAACTGTGTTTTATTACATATGTGTAACTATCTTACATTTAAATAGTCCATAGGCAGGTAAATTTTTGTACACTGTTTTCATACCTAAAGGAAAACTATTTTACTGTAAGTTATCTGTTACGGAACTTCAATGTCTTTTATTCATTTTTTTATTTCCTCCATTTGTGAGAATATATTTGTTGCTCTTTGAAGTAATGAAAGTACAAATCACCTCAAGTAAGTAAGTAATTTTTCCAACACCTCATGTTAATTGAATGATTGCAAATCGTAAAATATGTATGTATGCATGTATCCAGGGAAGAAAAAAAATTTTGTTTCAGGAAATATTGTTCAGTTCATAACATGTTTTTATGTTGACTTGCATTATGTCTGCGGCTAAATATTAAAAAATCAATTTGGCATGACGCGATTGTTAAAATAAAAAAGCGAATTCATATTATTGTTTCTTCATAATAAACATCAAGATGATATAATAATCCATAACCGGTAGGAGTAAAGGAGTGTAAAGGAATGAAGAAAATTCTATAGACAACAAAAAGAATATAGTTTTTTCCAAGGCGCCTAAGTAAAACATCACATTCCAATCGAATTTTTAAATAATATATACGCGTTATATTAAAAATTTTTAAAATGCTTTTCAAAATAAATAAAACTTTTTCAATTTTGTTTGTGTTTGAGGGACGAGTGGGTCTATGAAGTTTGTTTTGACAAAATTTCCTTTTATACCATTTATGTTAGACATACTAAATTATTTAAATAAAGCATGTAGCTATGAATATATGTAATGTAAAGTTTTAATATAATGTGTATGACCAAAAGCTCTAAAATGAATACTGCAACCACTCTCCAATTTCAATTTGTTCAGGTACTTCATCCTATAGCTATTGTATTACAAAATCCGCCGTCATTTTCCGTCTTCTCCCAAGTGTTCTTGTACTTCTGTCATAGCTTAAACCTTGCGACCCCGGAATGTTCCATACTTTCAAATTATTGTGTAAAATTTGACTCAATTTCCGCAAAACCACGAAACAGTATATTTACCCTATAATTTCTGTTCACATAAGTAACGTTTGTGATCTGTTCTTGTGTTCTTGTTTCATAGGCGATAATTCTAGACACTGAACTCAACAATTTTATTTATAAAAACTGTTCATCACCCACTTTAATCATGCTGACGGAATGTATAAAACGGGATATATGCCAAAGGTTGGGACCACTCGCAAAATATTCCATAACCAGCAGTTACTATTGGGATTCGGGCCTCGGGCGTTTCATTCCAACAGAAACATACTTTTATTGGGCCAAGCATACAATGTATTACCTTGGTCACTTGGTTCAATTGTCATTGGCCTGGTATCTTTTTAGTCAAAGTAATACCCGAGGCGACATCCGCGAATCAATTGCTAGCAATGTATACACTCAACGTAAAGCCAATGTACTTCTGGTGAAAACCAGTTTAGATGAAAACAGTTAGGCCAAAAAACTTTATTTTAGTACATTTGAATAATCCCTAGGCATGTATATTGTAATGAACCATTTGCGAGGATATATTAGTTGCTCTTTGAAGTATTGTTTGTGAAACTAAAACAATTTATTATGCTTAAAATCATGAGACAACGATTTGATTTTCATACATCACCTGAAGTAATAAGTACACGTCAAGTCACAATTATTTCATTTCCTCATGTTAATGGAATGAACTACAAATCGTGAAGTTCACAAGTTCACTTTGGTATGAATCCATGGAAGAAAAAATTGTTTTTGTTTCAGGAAATATAGTTCAGTTAATAACATGTTTTTAAGTTTTCCTGCATGATGTCTTGAGTTAAATATTCAAATATCAATTTATTTAGTTTATGGCAATTTGGCATAAATTGATGATATATTTTCTTACAATAAAAATCAATGTGTTTGCTTGTAGCTATTATCAGGAAAAGAGTGGAAAAGAATAAACCAAATACCGTATATTTCAAGTAGCCCAAGTAAAATAAAACATTCCAACCGAATTCTTAAATAATATACGGGATGTATGTATATTAAAAGTTGGAAAATGTTTTTCATACAAATACAACTTTTTTTAATTTTCCTTTTATTGACGTACTAGCTCTGTTAGGCCACTAAATTATTTACATGGAGAATGTACGCACGAATATATGGGATTTAAAGTTTAAATATTACGTGAAGGAATACAAGTTTGAAATTTAATATTGGAACTACTCTACAATTTCACTTTGCTTTTATTTACTTCATCGTCTGGTATTCTATTTCAAAATCCAAGAAAATCCAACAGTAACTTTTTTGTATTCTCTCAAGTTTTACTATACTTCTGTTTCAAGCCCAAAACCAGTTTCATCTATTTCTCGAAATGTTGCATGTCTTTAATGCAAATTTTACCGTTAAATTATATTAAGTTGTATATTATATAATTTCATTTATAACTTTTATCGTCGTCCAATTAAATCATGCTGACGGAATGTATGAAACGGAATATATGCCAAAGGTTAGGTCCACTGGCAAAATATTCCATAACCAGCAGTTACTATTGGGATGCAAGCCTAGGACGCTTCATTCCAACAAAAACCTACTTTCATTGGACTTGGCTTATAACGTATTACATTGGCCACTTGGTTCAATTATCATTGCTCTGGTATCTTTTTAGTCAAAGTAATACCCGACACGACATCCACGAATCAATTGCCAGCAATGTATGCACTCAACGTAAAGCAAGTAACCAAGCCAATTTATTGGTGCTACTTGGGCTACTCTTTTGGATATTGCTATCTGTCTTACTTGCAATATCATCTGTGACCCAAGACTATCGGTTGGAAATGATAGAAACAATGAATCAAACTTTCACTCTCGACAAAAAGTTAAAAGAACACTTCCCTGGACAAAGAGATGGCTCTAAAGTTATGGATGGCTTGGTAAAGTTCACATGTTGGGTGCCTTTTACATTACCATTTATATTTTCTGCTGCTCTATTCCATCCCGCAAATCCATTGCATGGCCTACTGGAGGATGTACTGGAGGTTCAAGTCTCTTTGAGTTCCCCGATTATACATGTATACCTTTTCCTACAGTCATTTACAGTCATGGCATCTATTGGACTGGTTGTCTGTATCACTCTTATGCTATTAATAATCGTGTCTACTTGTTTGCCCTGGCTTGTGGCTGCTACCTGCCTAAGACCTGAAAGACGTTTCGGTAAAGTAACGCACATTCAAACTGAAGGGCTGGGCAGACTTACAGATGATACTGCAATATGGCTTTACAGATCTATTCAACTTTTGGTTGGATTGTGTAACCTGCCACTTGCCACATTTAGAATTGCTTATCATTCAGCTGCTTTGCTCATCATTTTTGTGGTGACTAGTTTTGCAACGATTAAACATGGAGGATGGCTACTTAGGGATGGCTCTTTGATGGCATGGTCTTTAGCGGCAATTTTTTTGGCACTTGCTGCTTTGGTATTATTAGTATTTTATTTTGAGTGTTATTTGGTGGATGGATTGGATGCTACATGGAAAAAGCATAAAAGGAGATTGATATGTTCAACTCATTATAAAGCGATAATACACAAGACAGCACTCTCCTTTCGACCCATCACCCTCATGACAACCTATCCATTTTGTAATGTGAATCAAAGCACTTTCCTGGAATGGATTGATGTCGCACTTAACGCGCTTGCTAGTTTACTTGTTGGAAATTGAAGCTGATTATTGTTTTGCTTCTTGAAATGTTTCGTTTGAAACTAGGTTAGGTTATATAACTTAGTAAGGATACATGCGTGAAAGGCATGACTCCGGTGTCATTCTTTGATCAGGTTCTTGCCTAACCTAACCATGCTTCTTCTTTTCCATGAGAAACTACTGTTTCTCCGAGGAACTAATTAAGTTAGTTGTAAGAAGAGAATATTATTGATAGTTTCCTTGTTATTGTTAAGAATATGATTGTATGTATCCTCTTCCTTGGTGATACACCATATATACACCATATAAAGTGTATCAACCTGGATAAGAGATCTCTTATTATAAACTATATCAAAGCCACCTTTTGTATTGTACGTTAGATTTAACTCTAAACTTTTCGTTTTGATGTTAATCTCCTACCACCAATTTGTTTAAGTTTTCAACAAATACAACTAATTAAAATCTAATCTCAAACCCCACAATTTCTACGCCTAAGACTTGTAAAGAAAACCTATTAAATTGATAGAGATATCGATTTCAATTTTTAATACTTTTGTTTTGCAAAAGATGATATATCTTGTATTTATAAAAGGCATTGTCTGTTGTCAGAAAGGTGAAACTTTTGTTTTCAAACAAATGCAAATGCATAAACACTTATGAATAATAGATATATTACGTAACTCCTAATAGTGGTGTGCATCAGAG
>JAITYZ010002289.1:0-13966 GCA_027744595.1 Paronellides praefectus
CGAACAGCCCTTTATAAAAAAACTTCACAATCACCCTTGTCTATTATTATCATCATCATCATCATGCTTTCATCCACTTTGTTTACCCTTTTAGCAGCCTCGTCACTTGTTTAGGGTTTAAAGTGAGAACGAGAATAAAGCATATTTCTTTTCTTTAGCTTGTTCAAGAATAAAAAATAAAGGAATTTTAGAATACTAATTGGCGTGAAACGAAGTAAAAATGGGTACACATGTTTTCTGATTTTTGTTGAAGTTTTTTTTCTTTAGGATGCATGATTGCATGATGTGTCGTGTTGCCAGCAGCACCAAAAACGAAACATGCAAAAGCTTCTTAAAAAAGTTGACTCTTGAGGTCTTGGATTGGAAAACTTGAAATGTATATATATTTTACTACAATATATGACGATAAAAACTCCGGTTTCATGAACAAATCGATGATGCTGTCATAAAATCAGCAAATATTCTTTTAAGTATCGAAATTTACCTCACTAGAATACAAAACAAACTCAACCTTCAATGCTCATGTCGTATTACTATGTGTGCTATTATAGCCGGTGTTGTTTTCTAAGGCAACTTACAACTCTTGTTGTACCTTAACTACAATAAAAAAAATATATATATATCGTCATCATAGGGGCTGCTCATTTAAGTACTTTTTATCTCTTGTCATCTTCAGGGAAAAAAGTCGTAAAATCATTTTCCTTCTTTTTTTTTAGTTCGAAAAATGTTTGATATAGCTCACATCGCACTGCTCAAAATTTACAACCGTTTCCTCATACGGTAAAATAATAATTACATATATTATTTACTGGTCCTTGTACATGTTATTACCATTGAAGTTTTAAAATATAACCCCTTGACAATATATTATGCTATCTCGGTTAAACTTGGACCACGTGCCAGCATGTAGAATTATTGGGTAATAAGGATTATAATACCGGCAACAATAATGATAGCCGAACAAGATGCTCGCCAATAAAATGTAATTGTTCCTGACAACACAATTTACTTGGGTCGTTACTCAAGTTTCCGTTTTCCTTTGGTAACAATTCACATATTTATATATCCTTATAGTGAGAGAACAAACTTTAAACCCTAAAATCTGCATAACTTTGTGTATTTCTCCATTTTACTAAACATTATTGCTGGTCGCTTACCTGACAACACATTTATATTCCTTAAAACTGGTTAGCTAATATTATCAAAGAATTTATTGGCTGTCCAACAAGAGAAATATATATACAGCGACGTGAAATGAACTATACGTCGTAAATTATCCGTGCGGCTATAACCATTTCCTCGTGCTTCGGTTGTAAGTGTGTGCAGAAAAAAAAGCGTTTAACTGTTGTCATTTTAATTTCATAACCCTTTTCATTACCATTTTTATTACAGAGCAGAAGAGCTTACAAAGGGAGCCGATGATGATGCTTGGATATAGGATGACAGACATGACATGTTTGCCAACCCAAAAAAAACAGTGTATAAGCGTTACAACTTTAATAATAATAAATTTTTAAGACGATTTCATATCACACACACATATTATATTATATATAGTGCGTGTATATAGCTTATACGGGGCACAATCACACACTTTATATTTTATTGAAATCAACTACTCATTTCAGTCCTGTGTCCAAATCCGTCGACAGTCACTTTATTATTATGTTTTTAGCGTTTTGCTACTGAGGACAAAAGTTTTACGAGCATATGAGACCACAACGTATGAACAAAGTATATGAATATTACAAGAGTTTCAATTTACAACACAGAACGGAGAACGGACAAGACAAGGACATGTAACGCGCACTCAATCAGCATGAAGTTTTTTTATAAAGGGCTGTTCGTATCGCAAGTCTTTCTGTTTGCATTATTTAAGTCGTCTCGTCAGTCTGTTCCTACGTTTAGCTGTTCTCTCTTTTAATCATTTATTTCAATAACCAATCGATTTTCTACAAACTTTTAGGACGGAAACTTTTTGTAAAATAAAATTGCTACTAAAACAACAAAGTTTGTCGACAAATGTTATATTCAGTTTTCAACGGCGTCATTTAAAACTCAACATAGTTCTGGCATACACTGCCTTGGCCTTGGTACATTTTATTTGTTTCTTTATTCAATGCTGTGAAAACTACAGCATGCTTTTTTTGCGAGAATCAAGCAAGCATAAAATTCTGAAAAGGAGAAAATTTAAACTTACTAAACGTGGAGAAAATAAGATTTTCAAAACAACGATAAATCATTTTATGCACTGTACCATTGTAACACAGGTGTTAATTTGTTCCGCATATTATTGTTGCGGTGACTGCTAAGAATTTGCGTATAATGTTATTGTTGCTGAAGCAAAAAAAGGTGCAAAGGATGACCACGAAAAATGCTTATCAAAATGCATATAATAAAAAATGTAAAAAGTTGAAAGTACTCTAATAACAACCATGTACATACTTACATATATAAAAGAAAACAAGGAGCCATTTCATCGACATAGTCACCACCACCACATCACTACCAATTGATTCAACGAGCGAAACCATAGACCACCATGATACCACAAAAGCACATCAAATCCGAGTGTATATATTTTCATTTCCCGTACTTAACAGACAGGTAGAAAGAGTCTATTTACTTTTGATACTAATGTAGCCAAAAAAAAGAGTGGAAATGCAACTCATTATTGTTTCGTTTATATAATACCATTCCTTTTCTATACAGTTTTCCGCCAATTTAAGCTGCTTATCAAGACAAGAGCAAAAGGGATTTCAACTTGTTTTGTGTGACATTATTGTGATGATGATGGTGGCTTTTTGTTTAGGTTAACCATCCACCGAAGCAGACACTCAAAATTGTGATCTCTATACACTTTTTATACTTTGTAAACAATCCAATAAATACGATTAATATTATTATGCAAAGGTAATAATAATAATATACGATGTAGACCATGTATGGCTCCTTCCAAATTGTATGATATAAAAGCTAACATGAGTATGACGACTTATGATGACGGAAGGAGGACAATGATGATTGCATTTTATGAGAGTATTTTCTAGCATGCAAGCAAGATTATTATGTTCATGTTTTTCCCTTTTCTAGCTCCGTTCTGCAGTTGGGTAATTATATGAATATGTAATATGATTACGTGACGCCTTTTAGACAATTTCGTTGAATTTGCTGACCACATATTTCATGTAATGCTTTCTCCGCGGCAAGCTATAAATCTGTCGATAAATAATAATATTTGGAATTGATTTTTCGAGAAATGTATTCAGAGTTATTATTTTTACGGGTGGTGGGTCAGGTGGATAGACGACAGTTTTCTAATAAACTTTGTATATGGCCAGCACTGCCAGTGTAAAATAATACAACAACATTTTGTCAAGATAGTTCCTTTGCATGTTTGTTAATCACGACTGAACCATGCAAATAGTCCAATAAAACATTCAATAGTTCAATAAAAAACAGCTTTTCTGAATATCTAGACATGGGATATTAAACTGACGTAGCAATACATATGACGCTCTACAAAGGTAATAATTCAGATGGTTATTATTACTATTATTGTTGTTGTTGTATTTGCCACACTTGTAACTAAACCAACTGCGTTTACTAATAAATGACAAGCTGGCATGGTTCATTCCGAAACATTCTTGCCACTTTGTTACCCATGCTACCCATTTTTTCGTTGCCATGAATAAAAATTATGCATCTGTTTTGCTTGCATGTCCAAACCTATATGTGAGGAATCCTCACTGAGGATGTTTGCACGCGAAAAAAAAACCCCGCAAACTTGGTTAGTTTTGTATGTATGTATTTAAAATTTCAGTAATGAATATTTTGGACATGGTTCCAAACGGCCAGATTGCTATCACAAAGTGCAATGCCACCAAATGGTTACATTTTTACAGACGAGCTAAACCCGTCATTTCCGTATTTACATTAGCATAAATCCTCTAATCTGTATAATATGTTATGGTTCAAGTATGCATGTATTTTAGCCACCATACGTCAATTTTACAAACTAAATAAACAAATATATTTCATTTAAACGGATTGTTTTAAGAAAAATAAGTACCTTTTGCGATGTTTCGGGTAGTTTCCCCCTTTTAAAAAAGGCTAGTGTTACTCTGAATATTTGATTGCCACCTTTTCTGGGTTTGTTTCTCGTGTTTCCACATGCATAAATCCTGTTTTTGAACTCTGCGTGACAAACACTCTTGTTTAAAAAAAACAAAGAGGCGAGAAGGAACACTTTTTGTAATTTTAAAGAAGAAAAAATGCACTACATATTAAATTGTATCTTTGATGAAAACGGGAAGTAAAGACGAGTAAAAATTTATGTTTTTATTCATATCACAGGACTGATTATTGTAATTATTACTGATTCATCATTTATACAAGCCAAGACTTTACTGAATAAAAAAAATAAAATGCATGAGGCTCTTAGTTTCAGAGACAGCTCACCACCACTCAGATATATAATATTTCGTTTGAGCCAGAATGAATGAATGTGATATGATGTATTCTTTTTAACATGAAAAGGCAATAAAAATTCTTAAATGGGTTACTGCACATACATTGTATATTGCATTGTCTCAAATTCTCGGTTTAGCCAATTATTATCGAAGTGAAGATAGGTATTGTGACAAGAGGTTCACAAAGGGTTACTGACTGACGCGTTTTTATTTTATTTTGCAAAATAAAATTAATAAAAATGTGTTTTTCTGTGGACGGTGTCACTTTTTTGCATCTGTATTCACAAATACAGGCTTTACAAAATATATTTTAATGGTTTCAATTTTTATATTGAGATATTCAAGCTTTAGAGAAAAAAGAATGTCAAAACTTGATGGACACGTACAAATAAGCCTCGTCGTCGTATGACGCAAAATTCGCTCTAGAGTCATCATTTACACGCAATTTAACAGCAAAACAAGAAGTGTCGTATATTTACACTAATTCCAAGCAACGGTTCCCACTACTGTAAAGCTACCAGTTTATATATATGCACTGCTTATGAATACCTTGTGGTCGAAAATCAAAATCGTATCATGTTTCAAAGTGACGATGGCTGAGGACGACGGTACGTAGGTGGATGACACACTATAGCTACCACCATACTGCCTATCTCGGACTCTCATCAAGTTGTCATAAAAATGGCACTATAAATATGTAATTTTATGGCTTTGACTACAATGTTGTTGCACAAGATTTGTGAAAATGGTCGGGAAAGTAGAAAATGTGATATTATAGGCTTGTTAGTTCCTTTTGTACAGTATTTACCTGCCACTTGATTGTTTAAACCAAAAAGAACAAATAGTAATAATAATAATAGTAATACGAGGGAGATGTGCGCTGTTGAAAGTTGAAACCATTATTATTCTTATTATTTCCCTATTTCTATTGTGTGATTGAATTTGCAACAAAAGTCTTGTCCTACACCGCGCCCAACATTACCATCATAAAACCTAATTAGTTTTTTTTTCTGGATCGATCAGTTCATTTACATTTATTTATTGACCTTAATGATCTCCTTAAAAATTAGACGCCCACACCATTTTAATGATCTCAAAAGAGAAGAATGAAAAAAAAAAGAAAAATTAGTGAGAGAAAATGCATTGACCTCAACTTCGTTTCAGAATATTACACGTTACGTTCATGTTAGTTGCTGGGCTGCATATATTAGGTACACTCGTGAATATGGTGTGTAGTAAAATCTGAACAATTCTTGTTGAATGCCTTTAAAATACCTATATATGTGCACTGATGTCTTTTCGTTCTTTTAAACAGTATGAATGACAGCAAATTAGGTTGCCTATGTAATAGTACAAATAACAAGCTTTATTACGTCGCTTTGAGCTCACTACATTCGTCATTATTTATTTAAAACTACATATTATTTATTTACTACAAATGAATAATGTATTTTAACAAGCTCAAAAGGAGAGAGACAAGTTATTATGTAACAAACCGGAAAAGGAGAAGACCAGAGAGCAACCAAAAACTAAAAGAGAATCCCAGAGTATATGGTACATTCCAAACAGGAAATGTCAAATGTGGAACTAATATCTATAATATGTCAACACACATGTGGCTCAAGTTAGCATAGTTGTAGCAAACAATTACCATGTTATTTCGTCCAAAATAAGCGAGTTATTCCACAGAGAGCATTAAAATATTTAAAATATATAGCTATATCCTTTCTGACAGCCCTTATTTCATTTCATTAGAATGCTAATTATATTGCTTGAACATGACAGCGTGTGTGTGTGTGTAACAAAGTGATGGAGCTCAATTAATTTGACATTGATAAACAGACAGATATGAGTTAAATAGAATTATATAAAACAGTTACAACAACAGCCATCTCTTTAATTATCTCACCATCACCATTCTAGATAGTTTAGCTGACATTTTGTACATGCGTCATAAATGATACTCATACCATTATAAACCTTGCTCATCATAACTAGATGTTTCGGGAAAAAAAATTATAATAGAAAAAATATTGCCGTAATATCTCATGTACCACTAATCAAAGGATATAGTATAGGTCTTTTGTAAAGTTGCGGAGGGGGACAAGTAAAGTGTGTAGATGTGGGAATGAGATAATAGGGTGCAACTGAAAGAGAACAGGGAAAGATAAAAAATAACTATTTGCTCAACTTTGATGATAGAAATAGGCCAGAGCAGAGACATGCAAGTTTAAGCATGGATTGAATGAAACTCTTTTGTAACATACAAATTATCTTATCTCAACAAATAGGGATGATTTTCTAAAAGGAAGGATTCAAAAGCATGTAAAAACCAATGTATAATAGGTATGTATATAAAACTTGTATATAAATCTATTCCAATGTATCGTGTGACCACGTAGCACACAAACAAAAAATAGAATAAAATATTTACCAGAAAAAAGAACGTTTTCAACATGTTTCAATCCTGTTATATCAATAATTTTTTATCAATCCGACATTGAGCAGGAGCATCCTTTGTGTTGGGTTATTTTGGATTTATTTTAAACATCCTTTTTCTCAGATTTCCTGTCTTTTCACGAAAACATTATTGCATTCATCCTACTTACAAAACTGTTTCAGATATAAACTAGAAATCTCGACTTGCTCATTGAGAACTGCTACAACGCAGCAGCAACAAGATTTTATAATCGTTTTATTTCAATATAAACGTTGATATAGTCGGTTTGTGTTTATGAGAGATCTCATCTCATTGATTTTTAAGCAAACAGAACAGTTCACGTCCCTATATTCATTACTTTGGTTTAAAAAATTCCGAAACTTAAATAAAAAATTTATCGTCCCTCTTTCTCTCTCTTTTCCTCTGAGCCATAATCTTTTCCATTCACTGTAACACATTAAAATCCAACTTGTCTGCCATCAAAAAAGAGCATGAGGAACAGACATAAACGGAAACAATCATTTAGATATATGTTAACCCGAAAGGTCAATGCAATATTGCTTGATGTGTATGTACAATATACACACAGTAGATGAACTTGAGTAAAAGGCGTCGTCATCCTCCCCATGATAATCATCATCATCATCATCCTCAAAAATAAGATTGAATCACGTCAGCAGCAGCAGCAACGCAACAACATCGTGTAACCTTTTGACAGAAATTTGTAAAACAGGCTCGAGATATAAACTAATCTATCAAGAAGCCCTGAGGCCGCATCTCACTCGGCTACCACCAACCATGACTACGACGACGACTACTACTACTACAGCGGCCCAGCCAACAAAAATCTTTTCTCTCCTTCGTCATCCCATTTCACAGAGGAGATGATAAATGTGCTGCTTTTTTATCTTGGGCATTTTCTCACTTTTCAAGTAAGTACAAAATCTGATTCTCTCTCTCATTCAATTAACAAGTATTTCCTGTATCGATCATCACATCATTTCAAAAGCATAATCACCTTCGGTTCATCTCATCTTATTCATGGGCGCGTTTTTTTCTTGTTTATCTACAGGCATGTATGCATGTATTATTGCTATTACGGTAATAAATAATGTAAGAAATATTTTGAGATTTAACGATTGGGGGAATCGTTTATTTATTTCGTCCCTAATGCTGCTGCTGCTCCTGGAGAACACTCTGTTAGCAGGCTATCAACTAACCAAGATTTATGACAGCCTTTTCTTAATAACCAACTCAATTCCTCCGCACATATATCATGAGCATTACGAAAACATGCCTTTAGTAATTTAAATAGCTACATAATATATTAAAACGGTGACTTTGCTCGTTTTGTTATCGAGAGAATCAGGGTGGAAAAACTACCGTCATCGCCACTATATGCAACACATTCTTCTTGCTCAAGAGTGCATATGCGTTTGTTCTGCTGTAAAATAAATACCACGTTTGCAAACATTTGACATGTATATTATTATATCCATAATATTATGTATGGTTCATTTAATACTCTTGAAATGAGATAATGAAGAAAAAATATTAATAATGTGACGACGCAATCGTTCCATTCGTTTGTTTTCATTTATCACTACTTTATCATTATTATCACATCACAATTCAATATATATATATATATGCTACTCAACCGAGTGGGAAAATAAAATCTTGAAGAATTGGTAAATCACATAAAATATATTTATGTATACATGTCCCAAAGTTATCCTTCGCCACAATTTTATACCAGATTTCAAATGCCATATATATAAATATTAGTTAAATATTAAAGTTATAAAATAAAACTTGGCTTTATACTTTGTAATAGTCCATTGTATTTATGATGGATGGATAGTGCTAAATGTACTACTATTTGATAAAAATCAGTTTTCTTTGATTTGACGACAATGAAACAATTGAATGTTGGAGTTACAATGATGTCATACTCACGAAAACAGTTGCGCGGTTGGGGTAATTATTTCTTTTATTATTATTACCATGTATTTATTATTATTATTAAAGAAATTTCATCATCTTCACTGTATCTATTTGCGCTCTGCTCAATTTATAAAGCCATTATTTGACCCTATATTCGAGAATAAAATATATATATATAATCTTGAGTAATGCTTTTAGCATTGTTAGTTGCCAGTGTGACTCTGACTCTGCGCACTGAGAATATAATAAAAATGTTCACACGTGGCATTTAAACGTTAACAGTGGTCCACCACGCACATCATCATCATCATCAGTGTGAACTTTTTATATAAAATAAAATGCTTCAATGATGATTCCCAATAACTTTGACTTCCTGCTGCTTCACGTCGCGAGTTCGAGACATGCTGTGGTTACAAACCATTTCTTTTGTTTATAAATCTAATGCGTAGATTGCATTTTTACTCTGTTGCTGCCAGAGAGTAAAAAAAACTATTACTAATTCCTTGATTGTAATTGCTATAAGCTTTGCCACATTTTATTCTACCAAGAATGAATTCATTTTTTCATTTTTTCATTTTTTTTACAAAAAAAAACGAACTACATTTTCCTTTAAAGCAAAAAGGAAATTTTTGATATTTTTATGTCGAATTTCGCTGATTAGTAATTGTATACGGGGAGACTGTGGCGACAAATATAGTTTTCGTTTTTTAACATTGCTATTAACTATGTAGATATTATGGTTGTCTTTCAAAACCTTATTAGGTCATATTTTACAAAATTTCCTGTAACAGCAAAAAATCGACCATGTTTTTGGCAATGTCGAAGCATAACTCTCGTAATTTATGAAATAAGCAGTAATATTTACTTGTTTACAAATAAATGTAAAGGTCATGCCCTGCAATATCGTCGTGTTATTTTTTTGGTTTACACAGAGAGAGAGACAGACAGAGAAATACAGAGAGAGAGGAGGGGGCACAAAAAACAAGCATAACTAAACTTGTATAAAACCACACACAAAACGAACATCAAGTTAGATGCGTTGCTACAAAAAAAATGAAGGGGGAAATTGAAATTGAGTTATATACATTTTTTTATATATATAATTTCATCCTACGAGGTTGTTAGACTTTGATTGACAACATAAATTCACAGAAAAAATTTAGCAAAATAAACAGAAATAGAAAAGTCGAGACGCAACACAACTCCATTTTTGTACATTTGATTTTGGCAATTTTTTTTATATGCCAGTATGAAGTTTCAGCCAAAAGCAAGCGAATATAAAAGTGTAATATTTGCATATATTGCAATGATCATGATAATGTTAGTGTTCCTCCAACAACATAACCATCATCTTTCCAGATTTTTTAAAAGGAAGAAATACAAATAACTGGCCTTGAAGATTAAAGATGATTAAAGTATATTGTGCCTAATTGAGATTCGAGCTGAATAGACCATATACAACACAATTTCCCTTCACATCATTATGATTGTTTTTTTACATTATTATTATTAATAGTGTTTTTTTAACTCGCAATCAGTTAAAGTCATAGATGTAGAAATAATAATAATAATGTGAAGAAGATGAGATTATGAGGATAATAATAATGTCGTGTTCACGTCTTCATCTTCATGTGCATGTGTACAAATATGGAAGCTACAAGAAGATGACGCTTCCCACTTTCGTCAATGAAAAATGTCAACTTTCCTATTATAGGTTTGTCAAGCTAGAGCGAGTGAGAGGGAGATGCTACTTTGCTGTCGCCTTTTGCTTCTTCGACTATTTAGTAAAAACCATTAATATCATTCAACAACGAAATTAAGAAGACCAACGTCGAAGACCAAAGACGACAGTGACAGTTAGAGCGAATGCTCAGCATATAAAATCGTTATTAAAAATCACGCACACAAAAATACATTTTATTATTATTAATCTTGGATTGCCATATAGATGTTTTGAAGTAGCGTTATTTTTCATATCTACCTATATGGCATCCTCATCGGTTGAAGTAGAGAAGAAAAAAATACATGACAAAATCGACATATCACTCACAAGCCTGTTTTCTGTACTTTTTCTATTCTATAAAGTATACAGAGAGATACGCAGTTTTTGTTCATTTGTTACAATTGTACCATATTTTTTTGCCCTTCAAGTACATCATCATTTGTTCTACAAAAAAATCATCTTCTTCTCTTGACGCCTCAATATGTCTTGTTTACAGTTTGGCACTTTCTCAAATACTTAATTTATTGCTGTGTGCCTTCTTTGTACAACTGACAAGTCAATTTACCAAATCATATTATTAATCGAATAAAAAATATTAAAAGAATCAATCTTCTTCTTTTTACTCTTGTGTGTGTAAGTTTGTGTGTGTGTGTTTGTACCACCCACATAGATTTCCACATTTCCGGTAACTAAACAAAAAAGCAGATTCAAAGGGTATCTCAAAGTAGTAATTTATGAATGAAAATGAAACTGAAATTTGTTTCTGAAAATAAGTAAATGGTTAGAGGGAAAAGTTTATATAATAGTTCACACGCTCTCATTTATTATTCACACTCTACACACTACACACCTCAGCATTGTCTTCGTCATCATCATCATCGGCATCGTAGACGGTGCTATTGTAATTATTACACACATTATGGGATGATTATTTTTTGTCTTGTGCTACGTAACACCAGTAATAATAATAGTAGCTTATAATCTTGGCGTAATGAGCTGATAAATGAACATTCGGCCATAATCCTAATATGTAACATGAATTTGCATGCCACTCATTACCATTCCTGTTCTTCTTGTCAATTTGCGGTTTCTATGTTTTTTAAAGGGGACTCGTTACGAGCCTATCTATGCCTGCAGATGTGTATACAACACCAACTACGTAATAAAATCCACTGTATCTTAATCATAAATTATCAGCTAGTTAATCCATTACTCAAAACTATTTCATGAAAAATAATAATGATGGTATTGTGATAGCTCAACAATTCAACTGCAGCGCTTCCACCAATCAGTTAGTCATTTTTCTTGAGCAATAGTACAAGTTTTTTTTCACTTGGAGATTTTTTCTGCAACTAATAATAATACTACACTACAAATCCCACACTTCTCATTCATAATGAAATATAAACATAATTTGCATAGTATTTAATTCTATAATTTGGCAAAAGACAAAGACGATTTTGTTGCAACAATCTTTACAATTGGCTTGGTTTTTACTCCCTCTATATAAAATACAATATTATACAAATATTTTGAACCATAATAATCATTTACTGGCAGTGCTGTGGTGGTGGTGGTGATGCCTTATCAATTCTTGTCTTGTTTTTCTTCATTTATCTTGGTATTAATAGCGCTACATACAAAGTTTCAGTGGTAGTATATCAGGGGAACGAAAGTTCCCACGGTGGGCGGTTTCTCGGCTTTCATCATTTCTGGTTGAGGTGAGTTTTACTTTTCATTCATACATTCATGTACAGTTTCATGACTACACACAAAATGATAATAAAACTTGATTCTTTGATGGTGTGATGATGATGATGATGATGATGCTGGTGGTGGAATATACATTATGAATAGATACAAAACATCATATTTCAAACATGAAAAGCTAGTATAATATACCATTAGTTGTATGTACAAAATGAAAATTATTTTTATGTCTAGCTGCCAAGTTCCTGGATAAGTGTCGAATTATTTGCAACATTACTTGGAACACTCAAGAATTTTTTTATTATTAGTCATCTTTTTTCGTCGAATTAAATTGCGCACCCCGCGTTGTACGTTTAGCACCCTAACAGCAAAATTTAAACTCTACATACCTTAAAATTATTCACTGAATAAAATATGGTAATTGTAAAGAATTTTGCTTGGTAATCAATTTATAAAAAAAATATATGAATACCTACATATTATATTCAATGGAAATTACTTAACATTGCACTCATCTCATCCTTATTCTGTCTGTCACACAAGTTTATAAATAATGTGCATTATCAAAACTTGTTTGCAGACACATTATATTATATAATTTATATAATAGGAGCAATGTCGTCACATTGCAAAATGCATAATATTAGGGTCAGCGGAATATATCTAGACTTGTGACGCGACATGATTAGCAGTATATGAATTAATAAATATATAATCATGATTTCAAAAGCGGAAGCCAGAGGAGGAGAAAAAAAATGATTTTCAATAAAGTGCAAACCATTTTTTTATACGATCATAATCTTTTTTTTATTTCTCACGATCACAACACCATTTTTTATACGATCATAATCTGTTTTTTATTTCTCACGATCACAAATATAAATAAATATACCGATAAGTGGATCTGATTGTTACTTATGGAAAATTATATTTAAAAGGATCACTTTTGTCGATTCCCTTTGCTTTCTGATGTGTTCTGCACATTGACTCTGTGCAGCTCTGGTCTGGTAATCCGATTTCCCAACTTAATTAACTTTGAAACAAGCGACTGAGATGTATATGAGACCTAAATGAAATGATGTCATCTTCTTAGTCAGATCAAGCAGACATTAACCATGATAAACTTACGAATATATTTACATGCACATAGCTAATAAACACAGTTTATTTATTGCTTCGAAACTATGTACATTCAGTAAATTATATTGCATGACTTTTTTAATTGGCAGAGACGCTGTGTTGCATTATCTCTGTATTCAGGTAATCATTGTCAATGATGCTAAATTTAATATATGCATAAAAAAAATATATTTGCAGTAAACTCGGATCGCCGAGCAACATGTATTTGAGCGCTGGCTTGATCAACGAGACTTAATTGAGTTTGACAGTGACCCAACGCATGTAGGCGACGCACAAATATTCATACTTCACTCACTGCCGGCCTAATTGGAGATGCAGTTAAAATGTACGTAGTTGTTGGTGGATATATGAGAGTATAATCCTTCAAGGAACCGGAACGACTCGACAACAAGGATACATGAAAATGTAACATTTGAGAAAAATTATATTTATTTCGATTTATTTGTGCCTAGTACCCAATTCCCAAACAAAGTTTAATCGAATGGTTTCTTTTTTTTCCTTGTTAACTTTAATATAGCTAATATTATTAATACT
>JAITYZ010002290.1:0-10723 GCA_027744595.1 Paronellides praefectus
TAAATTCCAGTTTTTTATGACTTCAATTTATATGCATTTAGCATATAGCATTTTGCGAAAATTTGTATACTTGTATGAATGTATGTGTCCATGATGCATGCATAATTTACAAGATATAAATACATACATATAGATAATAAGCACCATAGTAGTATGTACGTCAGTAGGAGTGTGAGATAAAAACAACAGAAAAATCTTCTACTTTTCCAAGTTAGGTGGTATTTTTTTATAACCTTCCTGTTTTCCAAGTATACCTAAATATCAAACGAGTATGCACGTTTTTGAAAAAAAAATTCATGCATAGCGTCATCGTCCCTACTACCATGAAATGTCACTTGTTTTGGTTGTTTCGTCGGAAATGAACAAGAATGCATTATCAAAAGTAAAAACGTGATGAAAATGTGCCAAGCAGTATAATACATATGTACACATGTGAGTACATGCTGATGCGCTGCTCCTGACCGGGCTGACGTCTTTCGGGATCCGCATTACAAGCTTACCATTTAATTATTATCATATTAAATATTATAAACCATTTTTTTCTCTTATCATTACTTCCTAACTTGTCGTTATTCAATTGTGTGTTTAAAAAAACCCAATACACTTAGAGCATTTGAATAGGATGATGATGATGATGACGACAGTCTCATCAAATTGAATGTAAGGCACTTGTAATAATGATATGGTAGCTCCTCTTTACTTACAATTTTATTTTTATGTGCTCTTTGTTGTTGCTTAAACATGATACACTGAGCTGCTTTACACAAAACAACCACCAATCATGCTTTTTTTTGCACGACGACAACATACACATCAGAAACTATTATTATTAGCATTACACTCCTGCCACTTGTACCTCCTCTGGTTGTCCTACATTATTACATTAAAACCCGCTTTCCTGACTTTTTTTCCTTATTCACCGTGTAAACATTTGTACATAATCGAAATCAATTCAAACATACCCACACCACCACAACCACTACTTTTATGGCGCCTACACAATGAAAAAAGGACACCTGCAAAAATTTGTCCTTCACTGTGCCACTACTGTTGCTGTAGTGGTGGTGGTAGCCTTCTTTCTCTTGTACACAACTTGTCGTGATGTACTTGGTTATGTGTGTCGTGTAGGTGTTTGTATCTGCCCAAAACTTTACATTTCAAGTGAAATTCAATGCACTGCTCAAAGTCGGGAAATATCATGCAATTTAGCAGCATTTCAAGTTTCACAAGCCGCCTGTCCGTCCCTTCCCATGTTTTCCCCATATTAACATAATATAAGCCTTTGTGCTCGGTTTGAGTTCAAAAGGGGGTAAAAAAAAATTCTTCCTTGTTGCATTCACTTTCTTTAGGAGAAAGGCTTCAAAATGAAGGCAAACAAGTTGAAAAGTTTTCTTGAAAGCATATAAACCTTTTCTGCATCAAAAAGTATGCTAGCGCTACCTTTTACTCTGTTTACTGGACTTTTATCTTATCATATCGTTAGAATATATTCATACATAACACACCGCTGGTCTCTTGACGACTATTCAATGAAAGCCCACAATATTTTCATTTATGTTTATTTTGAGTTCATAAAAAACATCTTTTTTTCCTTTTAATAGCAATATTGATTTTTTTTCCTCTCCACAATGAAAAGAGGTGAGTCAGATGAGTAACCAAAAAATGCATAACTAAATATAAGCCAATAAAATACAAGCAAACATTTGTTGTTTCCCTCGAAAGGAAAGTAAAAATTTGTATTTGTGTTATTATTTTACTACACTATCAACAGTTTCCCTCTGTCAAAAAATTGGCCATTGATGTAAAAAGGAAATAAATAAAAAAGTCATACATTTGTACGAATGCAGTATTAATTAAGTACTCTAATAGCCTTGTGTAGTAATAACAATATTGTAAAACAAAAGTAGCTGTAGTAAATCTTTTTCAAGGGGTTAAATACCTACATTAAAAACGCATGGCCAATTCTAAAGCACATAAAATGAAACGGGAAATAAATGACAATACAACAAACATACATATTATATGCATGTTATTATTAGGTATATGATATACCGTATATCCACACATATATATACAACCACCACGTGATATTTAAAAAATGTTCAACAAGGAAAAGAGCAATGTCAAAATAAAAATAAAAATATATAGGCTAATACACATCCCACCACACAATTTACCTGTAAAATTACCTAAAAACCTCCTCGACACGTGTGAGATACTCTAATTCTAATGCAGAATGACACTGAAACTTTATGGTTTGTAGTAAGCATGGGTCTAAAAATATGAATATGGTAGTATACTTGTTGTAGTAGGCAACAACAACAACAACAGTAACGTTAAGTAAGTACAAATGGTAAAAAAATATATGCAAGGCTATAATGACGTTACGCAGTTATGTACTTCTATTACTACTACTCTACTATAACGCTCATGTCATTTATTCGTCTATTTATAAAACTAGTAATAATATACTAGCCACATGCACAAGTATTTATCCACTCCTCTTTTTACCACTCACGTTGCAAAACTAGCAAAAAATGCAATGCGATATTGTATTCTTCTTCTTCTTCTTCTATAACGACTACAACTACTACCGTATTTATTGTTAATGTCTCTCCATCCTTTTCTTTTAAGTGTGCACACACTCAAACCTCAATAAACAAAGGAATTACCATGAAACAGCCCATAAACAGTGAAATCCCCCAATTTTATTTGTTGGACTTCTCTTCTTCTGGTGGTACACACTGCACACGTTTTTCTCTCTCTCTCTCTCATGCTTCTTGCATTTTTTCTTCTTCTTTTTTTGCTTCTTCTTACCTAGAAACACCTTGAGAACATTCTTAAGTATATAAATAATAGGTAGGTATTTATGTATGTATATATGTGCAAATACGAGGTAGACAGGAAACGCGTTGCTGCTAAAAGGCGTGAGCAATATGAGCTGCTCTACAAAAAAAGTGTAGTATTAAATGCTCCACGCTCTGCAGGAAGCAGTATAATATATTATTATGGTTATTTGCCTGGACTTATCGGTGGTGTAAGGACAAAACTAGCTATTAAAATAAAATGCATTCTGGAAGAAGAATATATATATATATATATTTATATAACAGGTTGGTCCGATATTAAATATACACAAAAGTGTGCAATAAAAAGTGTTCAAACTTAATCACTGAAAAGGCGTTTTGTTTCTCATCTACACACAAATGTGCACATAAAGCGCGCTGTGATGAATCACTTTTGTTGAAATGCATGCGGCATATTGCCAACTCTAAATCATATGTATAAATACACGTGTGTTCCAAAGGATACGTAAAATTGGCATTATTGCAAAAAAAAATTAAAATGTTTTATATATTTTTTTTATTGGTGAGTAATAATGGAAATTGGACATTAAGTCAACAAAATTATATTTGATATTTTTATTATACGGTAGTTTAACTCAAATAAATTGTCGTGTGATAAAAATAAAATATATCTATTTTTTTAAACAAAATAAAAGCAATTCTGTAATGAATTACCGTAATAATAATCAGATGTATTTACAACAAGAACAACAACAAAACGTGGTTTATTTTTTAATTTGTAATATTTTTTTGTGAGCGTATCTGTGCATTTGATAAATAAACAAATAAAAAAAAGTATAATAATATTGTACTTTCGATCGTATAAACAAAAAGTCCTCACTTTTTTCAGATAAGCATATTTTTTTATCCTTAAGCAGCCCAAGGTTTTGTTAACAAGTTGCACAAGCACAAGCATAGGAAAAATAAATATGTGGCCCAGATCATAACAGAACAGACCAGACAGACTAAAAAAGATTTACAGAGAGAGAGAGAGAGAGACCTTTTATGCATCATTGTTTATTTGTGCTGAGCTGAGTGACCAACAATAAGAAGAAAAAAAGTTTGCATCGTGGAGTGAATCAAATTCGAATTGTTGTTGTTGTTGTTGTTGTTATTATTGTTACATTTTTACTGTTGCCATCGCAAGGCATGTAGTTGCAAATGTGTATCAACATAAAAATGATAGGATAGGTCAGCAGACAGTAAATTGAAGCGAGAGGGTGATGGGATGTGATAACAATTGTTACAAAAATTGATACGTTTTACTACCTGTCATCATCATGAGTGTGTTTTTCGCCCTGAAAACAATCAATGCGTTGCAAATTGTAGCCAAATAAAGCTCCATCATCATCATTATCATCATCAAAACCAAACCTATGATAATGTATCCAATGTTATGCATGTAGGTATTATATCTTGCAAAGGTATTGTTTTAAAGGTTGTTTTGTAAAAGGTTTTGTGTACATTTACATACCATCTCTCTCTCTCTCTCTCTCCTGTGTATAATAATGATGATTATGGTAAGTACAGTGAAGGTAATAAAATTAATGAATTCCCCTTCAAAGAATAAAAAGAATAATAATAATTTTTACCGCTTTTGATCAACTTGCAAAATTTTTCATGCAAGGTCGACTGCAAGGTATTTTTGGATACTGTTACAACAACTACAACAGCAATAATATATACATATATATTCATATACATATATTTATTTATAGGCATTCATACATTTTTTAAACAACTCATCAAATTATTTCAAGTCGCTAAGATAAAAATGTACACAATACAAACGTGCATACAATCTCGCCAATTGTACAATTTCAGACTATTCATTGTTTCATCCAAATGTACAAAATAAAAATTCCTACAATATTCTAAATATTTTTTGTTTATTTTCCTGTACTTCGTCTTCTTAATTTGCCACGACACAGCCAAACAGAACTAATGAAAATAGACAATAATATCATTGTGCACTTCTTCTCCTGCCTTGTGTATAGTACTTATGTAAAACCAGTAAAACTTTAAGTAGTTTTTTTCTTCAACGAAAAGTATTAAAAAAATAAAAATAATGCTTGTGCTGGCTTTGTTTTTATTTGCATGGTTCATATATTTTAATGTGTACAATACACATTTTGCTATTTATTTACATCTTTATGGTAATGATTCCCAGAGACTGTATACTAAATAGTAGACCGTATTTAATAATGGATCGTAAAAACACTTGCATGCAATTCAAAAATGAGCAAAGTGAATAAATAGAACGTTACGGCAAAAGTAGCGACAAAAATAAAAATTATCCTCTCATAAAGAATTTAAACGAATGCTAATTTGTCCCCTTCGAAAAAAAAAATCTTTTTATTTTACAAAACATAAATTTATAACAATTATATGCAATAATAATAATAATATTAAGATGCTTTAACCTAATGTTTTTATATACATTTTTTTATCTACAAAAATATATATATTCAGGTGTGTAAATTATGATTATTTAACAGTAAACTTTCATCTTATTTTGTTCATGTCGACTTTACTGTTCTTTTATGGGAAATGTACTACTATTTATACATGTTCCTATGCAGGATTACATTGTTTTGCAAGAAATGTTTAGGTATATTTATATTTATACACATGCATATGTGCTCGTTTTTACTCTCGTCAGTCAGTAGACTTTTGAATACTTTATTTTTATTTATTTTTCCTTCAAAAACATTTTCAAAAGTCTCAAACTTTCGCATTTTCTGTCTACCATTGTTACTTTTGTCTATTCATCATCCCATTATCTACATATTAAGATTGTTAGCCTATCTCAACTCAAGAATTTTTTAAGGAGAAAAAATGAGTAGTCAAATGACGTGCAATGCAGAATAAAAACATATTGTCTGCTAAGATTGCAACAGCAGCAATAATAACAACAACAGCAACAAGAAAAAGAAGGACAACAACGTAATACCAAAATATTGTCAGTGTGTTTGTGTATATGGCACTACATTGTTTATTATTTTCATTTTATTGTTGTAAAGATGCTTTTCCTACTACGTCTTTAAGAAAAAAAGGAAGACAGAAAAACAGGAGGGCGCTTTGTTTGGAGGATGATGATGTTGCACTTGCACTATATGCTTCGTTGAACAACCGTTACCTTTTTGTCTGGTTATGTAGCGAAATTTTTGTAGTAGTCGTAGTAGTAGTAGTATAATATGTAGTGGTAATGGTATGTAGTGATGGCAAGTATTAAAAAAAAGAGAGGAGAAGTAGTAGTCGTAGTAGAAGTAATAGAGATAATTTTTATTGTAATGGTGTGGTGGTGGTGGTGGTTGTAGCAATGTTAGTAGACAGACACAACAATAGAGATTTTTTATGCTTGGAGATAGAGAGAGAGATTTGCAGGGATTTTCCCACATACATTTTTTTTTAAAGTTATATAAACTAACCGTATAACATTAGACAATAACAATGTGTGTAGCACCACGTAATGTTGAATAAATATATATATATATATTTTTTTTGAAAGAGTTGAAGATTTTTAGATGGTAGTTGAATGGGTACGTCTAAGGCTTAAAAGTGGGGAATACTATGTGCTAGTAAAAGCATTAGTGAGTGAGTAAGTGAATCTCTGTACTTTTTTATACTATATACTTATACCACTACTTTGTACACTGTATTATTTCTCTCCTTACAGCTCTCTCTCTCTCTGCTGTGAGATGAATTTTTAAAAAAATGTGTGTTTGCTCTTTGCTGTGTGTGTACTCGGTCGGTGCTGAGGAGTATACCTTGCTGCCTTTTTGCAAAAAAAGGAAACAAAATGTGCTCGTAATCCATTCAACCATGTTTTTTTTGTTACCGCTGGTAACATAACTACATTTCTCATGCTTTTTATGAGTGTAAAGACTCATGAGTTGTGACTTGAGCAGAGAGAGAGAGAGAGATTTTCTAACAGTTGTTGGTGAAGTCAAATAGTAGGTGTACTTATTACATGAGATGAGTGTGCAATAAAAATGTGAGTAAGATGGTTTTGAAGGAGTAGTAGTGGTAGTACACACTTTGAAGAAAAATGAATGAAATATTTTAGCAACTTTACACGCTATATAAACATTTCGTCTTAAAATGCAACTTTATATACAAATGCATGAAGATGTAAGAAACTTTTTTTTTTGAAATTTCTACAACAGTCGAGGTATAAAATTCTTGTGTGTTTGTATCATTTTTTTATTATTGTTATACAATTTCCTTTAACTTGCGTGAGAAGCTGCTCGTTTATTTTCTTTCTTGTAATTTTTTTTTAAATATTTTTTTTTGTTGATCCTGATTCAAATGAAAATGTAATTTAATCTAACAAAATCACAAGAAAATATAATATATTATATTAAAATGATTATGATTAATGTAAAAATAATCAAAAGATGGTTGGTTATAATAATAAAAAAATTGATATGATTCATAGAAGTTGCATGTCTGTATGGGTTACTCATTCAAAATATTTATTTCAACTTGTCATTTCCAATTTTTATTTTTTATTTGAACTGAATTGAATGTTTTAAAAATGCAAATTAGTCGTTACCACCACCACCACCGTCCTTAAAGAAACACACATCATGATCATCATCCTCGTCATCTTTTGATTCTTAAGAAGTGTAAGTGGTTAAATTGAAACTATACACGGAAAAATCCTGTTTTCTTGACAAGTGAGCGCATCCAAAAGACAGTCTCTTTTTTTTCCTTGGCGTCGCTTGTCATTTTACCACTTTGTATTCTTGTGACTGGTGGTATTTCACACTATTCTGATGTTTATATATACATAAAAAATATATATGTATATACCTACATAATATATACTTATATATATATTTTATCTAAATACATGACAAATGTAAGGTTGTTGACTGCGCGGCGCATTTAAGAACATAGTGACATGTTCCACGTAACTGATAGCCATTTTTATTTAAAAAAAAAGCTGCAATTTATTGATATAAACAATACCTGGTAACTTCTTTTCATCGTAACAGATCACTAGCATAAACTCTTGTTATCATTATTATTATTATTATGCACGCCTTCTCATCCTTTTTTTATATATGCAAACAAATATGAAAATAAATTACCTATATTATTTAGAAGCTTAAAAAAGAAGAACTTTGCAAAAAAAATAATGCTTTGAGAAATGACGGCAGAGTAGCAGAGCCCATATTTAGCAGGTTCCTAAAAACACACACGCATAGTAAAAATGTATTGAGATAGATGAACAACATATCAATGATTTTTTTTCAATTAAATAATATGATATCTTGGAAAAAAGCGCATCATGAATATGATGTCGTCCTTTTGAACGAAACACGGCTTCTTTTTCGTGCTAATAGAAATACGTGCATCAAATATTCATATTTTATACTTGACACAATAACCACGAACTACGGGTGAGCAATAACTCGGATTAAGATGATTGCTTCTAGGTAGTATTTTTATTAAGGTAGGTAGGTAATATAGTAATCTGAGTCCAACCAGTCGAGTCATCTTATTTTTTTATCATTTCTTCCTTGCAAAAAACTACAACTCACCTTTTCATTATTATTGCACTTTGTTGGATTCGTTCCTTTTTTTGAGTAGTTTATCCCATTTTTACATGTTGCTTTGTTGGTAAAGAATGTTTGCAAAAATCCTCTCACTGCTACAGCTATATAGGTATGTAATCTGTTGCAAAAATAAATCCATAAAAATGCCATGTTATTTTATGTTTAGGTTTCCAATAACATTCGTGAAGCTGATAGTGGATCTTACTTAGATGCGTATATGTCCAAATTTTTTTGGTTTTAGGTTGACTGGGAATCCTTTAATGCCATGTTTAAAAATTTTGCAGAGTCAAAAAGTTTGCGTGTAGTATTTTTCAACCGTTTATTTCTTTACCGAAATAGGGAAATGACTACATTTTTTTTGTGTGCACAAAGTAGCATTATAGCCGTTACTACAACGAGACATTTTCAAATTTAAAACGTGCTTCGTAACAACTATGCTAATTCCCCAACGTGCAAAAACCTTACATGTGACAAGGAACACTAACAAAATATATATGACTAGTGGAATAGTTTTTGCTCACTATTCACACAAAAAAATGATTCTTCGATTCTTTAAGGGTGATGGCAAAAGCATAATAATATTGTTCTTTTTTTTTGCTTCAACCCCAACCCTTCCATTTATTTTTTTGTTCAACCAGCAAGTAAAAAAAATGTGTCTAGACAAGATGACTTTTTTTCTCTCAGTCGTTCTCTGTTGGTTCCATTCTTCTAAAAAAACAACAAAATAAATGCATTCCTTTTTTTCGCAATGCAAAACGTGTCGGTGTCTCTGTTGTACAGTAAAAAGAAGAAGAATACGCAAACATTCACTTTTGCACGTTTCTCTGTAAATTTTGCAGTCCCTTTTCAGTACAGAGTACTGTACCATTTTCTCACCATAAACCATTATATGATCATCATGGTCATCATTATACTCTAGAAATATTTTTGTTACTGTACGCGCTTTACTTCTTGCTGGTCATGTGTCTATGCAAACAAGAGCAAAAAAAGAAGAACCAACTAAAATAAGTGGTAATACTATTTCATGTTATTATATACCTACCTATATACCACAATGGAATATGTTAAGTGCCTTACTTTATCTGTTAAACTTATTCACAAGACACATATTTTTTTATTTGAAGTGCGAGAATTTGGTAGTTTGTTGTGGTTTGATAGTTGATACTACCTTAATAATAATACTACCTTTTATACCAAAAGGTATGCAAATCTTGTCAAAAAACGAACAATACGAAAAAAAATATTATCTTTTGGATTTCTCCGAGAATAATGCTGCTTGTATTAATCTCATATTATGCTAAATTCTACTAAAACCAGACAATAAACAGCATTCCATTGTTCCAATCTTTTATTCCTTTTTATTTCTTTATTTAAAAAATGCAGTTAAATTTAAAACATAAAACAATACAATTTATTTATTTTGCGTATCATTGGAAAACAAAACGTTTTTCGTGTAACTTGACAATTCAGAGTAAAAATAAATTGTTCAATTGTGACATTTTATTATGCACGTGTTTAACTCACTTTCACCAAATCTATTTCTAGTCATATGGGCAAACTCTAATATTTAATACTCTTTTATTGGAACAATTATATTGTAATGATTGCAAAATTTATAATATTTTCCATGATTTTGAGGATATCAGCTTACAAAAACAAGCTGTTGTTGTGACATACTAAAATAAACTACCTGGATTTCATTGTAAAATATATTTATTTTTTTGCATTATTTTGTTTCAAAAATTGAGCATGTGATCCTTTCTTCACAATTTCATATCAAATCAAATGGAATTGTACTTTTTTTGGTCTGTGCCTATCTTTTTTTTCCGCTCTACCTATTTTATACAGTAATTCCTTTTCAAAGAGTATTTGCAATTTGACTGTCTATTTTTTATAATATGGGATTGTGAAGAAAAAAGGAAATGGTTGTTTGGTTCGTGGTTGGTTTTGTCGTGAAACTTGAAATGCAAATATATAATATATACCCAATATAAATGTATCTATTTATGTTCATCTTAGAAATACCTGTTGTCTTACATCCTTGTCTATTTCTGCACTCTCTGCACATCAAATGACATTAAACTTTTATTTATGTTTTCTACTGAAAATAATATCCGTTTATTTCTAAATACTATTTAATATCCAGTCTATTTTTAAATGGAGCGTGAGACAAGTACTTGTTTGATGTTTTGAATCAGAGGACTGCTATGTAACAATCCATTTCCTCATCAAGTCAAAGGAAATGACATACTTTTTTTGTGAAAAACGTACTTTTATTTCCGGGGCATTCTATACTCGCTCCATTTAAAA
>JAITYZ010002291.1:0-11967 GCA_027744595.1 Paronellides praefectus
TTCTTCGGGATAACTCTTAGGTCGTAAGGCGACTTTCAATGTTATCCCGCCGTACTTACAAATACGTAGATAGTCCGTAAGGCGACTTGCAATGTTATCCCGCCGTACTTACAAATATGTGGATAGTCAACCCATTTTGTTCTCTTTTTAAGCTTATGTTTTGTATTGAATGTACCTATCTATTATATTCCTTGTGGTATATTAGTAATCAGATGTGAAATATATGCTGTGTGCCTACGTGATGAGAATCATGTTTCTCTTTCTATTTTACGATAATTGTGACCAGTTATTCACCTTGTGTAATTTGCATGTGAGTGACGATTGGTAGTAATAACAGTGCGTATGATTGGTCAGTATTATAGCGTCACCTCACTCAACTCAAAATAAACTATAAATTGCTGAGTGACAGAGGACTCAGCGCCCACTCCATTTTTGTACATCACAGCAAGCAAAGCTGTGACTTTTTGTATTACATTTTACTTTGTCGTATTGTCTCTTTTTTATGAAGAATAATTATTTTACCTGCATAACTAATACTATTTTAACTTGACTATTTGGGAAATAAAACTTGCTACATTTTATTACTATTATTATTCCCAAAATTCACAGAAGTTTAACTACGCTCATTTTATTGTTTGACCATCATTTTTACCATCTTGACATCACTCAATTCATTTGGCAGTTTACACTTGCCAGTCGCATTATTTCCGGCAATTTAAATATTTGAAAACTTCATTTATTTTGCGCTGTTTTCACCCACTCACACGAATCTCACATCAAATCAAGCTGATGATGTTGTGTAGAAAAAGGAAAAACGTTGGTGCATTCCACTTTTTCGTTGTACATCATCATCTCTATACATTTATTATTGGATTATATCATCATCTTGTTCATGTACACATTCTGAGAGAGATATAGAATATAATAAGAGATTTGTTCTCAAGATGGTGGGGGGAGAGATTTGAGACACTTTTTCTATTTACTCATTTCATTTTCCTCCCTGGCTTATCAATGGCTAATTGAGAGAGACAAAAGTAAAGTGTGAGTTGATGTGTAAATATTATTCTCTTCTTTTCCAATCAATTGCAGTCCAATCATGCATAGTAGCTACATAGCTAATAATAATAATAATATTATGAACAGTCACCACCACATATCAACATAACAAATCATTCATCACACAAAAATAATATTAAAAAGATTGAGTCTTCAAATTTTTATCGTCCTTTTTTCTCACAAGTTAAATGTTTACATTTTTCTCTCTTGTTGCCAGCTAATCTCTTGACTCCTTCTTTAATCCATAATAATCCATGTATCCATATATTGCATTGCCAGATTGGTAAAAGAATAAAATACTCTACAAAATACTGTATCTGTTTCTACTATTTTTTCCTTAATTAGCTACGCTAGTATTTACATGCAGTGCGCACAAAGCTAATTACTATTTTCAGTAAACGAAAATGAAAATGTGATTGTGGCTCAGTTGACATTTTTTTGCCATCCATATAATAATAGAGTATTATTAATAGTTTATAGCATCCAAAAATGTTCCGTCTATACTAACTTTAGAACCCTATTACATATATCTCCTCTTTGGCACGTTCACAATAGCCTGTGCAATTTTTTTAAACTGCGTTCGACTAAACAATTTTGATATACATACCTAATTACAAAAATATTATATTAGCATCGGCTCGTCCTTTATTTCACCGTTGCCACAAGTGACAAGTTTTCTAATAGTGTGATATGCTATACAAATGAGTACGCACACAGAGCAGGCATGTATTCAAGAAAGGCAGACGTATGGACAAAGCAAACTATAAAGTGGTAGGTTTTTTAAATCCTAACTTGACTTGGTCTATCATGACAATAATCCAAACAAATACACAAGCACACGAATAATTTCAATTTGAGAAGGAAGAAGAAAGAGAGTAAATAAGTAAAGCTTGTGAAATGAAATGATGTAGATAAGGAGATGGAAGAAATAATAATAAGCGAAAAGCCATAATAAATAATGTGGATATGGCAACCACTGCCTTTTCCCCTTTTAACCCATTCCCCATCAAACAGATTATTTATTTCACCATAAATTATTTTCTTGAGCTACTGTGCAGTTATCCATACAGCGAGAGTAGACTATAGAATATCAAATGAAAACCCATTTTCTAAACTTTGTTTACTCCTATCTTTAGCTCATTCTTATCATCTTCACCAATATTTCATATATTTCTCCGGACGTGGAAAATCTTTTGGATACCGGGAGCCGGGATCCCGACTTTTTAACGTCCCCAGAACCCAAAAAGTCGGGTTTTTGGGCACGGATAACGGAAAAAGTCGGGTTTTCAAATTTCAAATTTTTTCAATATTTTATAAACTAATTTTCTTATTTTTGTTCTATTTCAAACAAATATTCTGATGTTTTTTGCCTGATGTTTCGTAAAATTTAATTTCAAAACGGGGTTACACTTCATAGTATGAAGTTCATACATGTGCATTGCACTTTTTATAATGCTTGGGTTTAATTCTGTCATTTTTTCTATCCATTTTAATTACTCATAGCCAATACAATATATTATACTATGAATGCCCAACACTTTATAGGAGCCAAATACACGTAGTACGCACACGCGACATAAAATTAAGATGAAGTAAAGAATAATTTATGTTACCACATATACAGTTTCGGTTATGTTTCATTCAAAATGTTAAAACTCTTGTGGTTTACTGCTTTCTCGAATTTGAGGGGCGCCGAAAGTTATTTTCAAGGATTCTAGGGCTCGAGTTATTAGCTCGATATTCAATTATTTATATTATTCCTAGAATGACCTTTGGGGGTTAAAAATGACGACCTTTTTTCGCGCGTTCCCCCCAAGAAATTTCCTTGTTTTCGTTATTTTCGTTTGCACGTCAAAAAATTTTATTGTGTATGTAAAATGTATTTTTTTGCTCATTAAAAAAGTCGGGGTTTTAGCCAAAATGTAGAAAGTCGGGTTTTTCAGATTTTAAGAAATTTCACTCTCCCGGTGATTTTAAAAGATTTTCCACGTCCGTATTTCTCTCTCCAACATCAACAACACCAACAAGAAGAAGCACATAACTCATTATTATTATTAATATTAGAATTTAGTAGTAGCTTTCCAGTATCGTCATCTGTATCCATTTCTTGCAAAAATGGATTATTGATATGATAAACTCTACTTTTTTTCCACTCTCACTCTTCTTCTCATGTTTCTTGTACCACAAGCCGTTCTGCTAATAAAAAGCTGGACATGTGCAAACAACTGTCGATCCGCCGACGACACACATTTCCACTCTGACTTGCGTGAATATTTTAACGATCCCATTAAGATATATACGCAGAGCAGAGAACACTAAATACAACCAACTGCCACACATTCTCTCTGCCTCACAAAAAACATTATCAAATCCCCAGAGCGAATATTATAATGGGAAAGGGAGTTTAGGAGTAGCAGCGTTGGCATAAAATGCGGATCCTATAGTGAACAGAGCATTTCAGCATATATGCACCAGCCTGTACGTTTATTAAATTGAGTAAAGATATGACATGTTGGAAATAAAAATGTACACATTGACATGATACACGTTGCAACGCTGCGGATAATGTAGCCTATTTCATGGGATCTTGCACGTTCCCAGTTTATCCTAAAGTCGCAGCTCGTGTCTTGCCATCATCCTCAACATTGTTGGTCCTCTTCGTGAAACGAATATATTTACATTTGGCTTGTACCTATCAACATATTTACAAGAAGAAGAAGAGATTGCAGAGGTGGAATTATTGCGTGCTCCTTCTTATTTTCCACTTTATGTAATACAAGCTTGATCTCAATTCATAATATTCAGTATTTGCTATAGGTCTACATGGCTGTTGTATGAATAGGAGTATGGGAGTGGTAGAAAGGAAGAAAGTAGGGAAAAGATTATTATTGCATCAGGACAAGGATGGCTTGCTACATTAATTTCTTCCTTCGTCTCATATCATCTTCCTTCTCCTCAGCACCACCACTTGCTTTATTCTGGCTCTCCGCAACGTTGGTTCACGCAAAGCAAATCAACTCATTATCTGCGACATTAACATCCCCATCATTCATTATACTATAATCTCCAGTCAAAATGCTTATATTCCTCCTTTGCCTCTTGAAGAAGAGTGTAGTAACCATTCGAATCCAAAATCTCTAAAATGCTGATCAGCAAGAAAATGGTGTTGTGTGTCATGCTGGATTTGCACGGACAATCACAAATATATCCTCATCATTTAAATGAGCTGTAGATCCTTTTGCTCCTTTCCCATTCTCCATTATAATATCATTCACACCTCACTATATACACTTGGAAAAGAAGTGACAAGTGGTGTGTGTGTGTGGCGTCAGTGTGGTTGTCAGCAGTGGAAAAGGAGGAGAGAAAGAGAGGAAGGCAAGGACGTGTGAAATGAGGTGGAATGGTGCGCTGGTGACAGAATAAATAAAAAAAGTGACGACAAATTCTTTCCTCCCTCCATTCCAGCAGCAGCAGCACAAGAAAAAATAGGAGTATATGCGTATATCTACCTATCTCATTCTATTATCACAAGAGATTATGCTGAAATAATAAGAAAGAGTTGTTTGGGCTAGGGAAAAAAGTAGGAGAGTGCGTCGAGTTTTTATTGAGAATAACAATCAGCTCATAAGTCACAAGCGAAGCACACAAAATGTGTCTGCTACACTTTGTTGCGGCAAAATAAAATAAAAAAGTTGAACTGAACAGAGAGTTGTTGTCCTCTGATCCAAGAACTGCTACACTTTACAATGGCCTTTACTACTTATTGTAGTCTGGTGGTCTTTCAAAAAGAACAAGACACAACAACAGAAGAGCAAGGAAAGAGCAGTGGTTTAAAAAGTGTATGTGCATAGCAAGAGGATCGACAACTATTTCCAGTTGCATGGCAGTGGCAGAAGGTTACAAGAAACCGGCGTTGCTTGCCGCTCCTCTTCATCTGCTCACCCGATTCTTGCCCAACAAGCCTTCTTCTTTGTTCCCAACTCTTGTGCAAGAAGTGTTATGAGAAAGAGAAACGAATTCTCTTTTTTTTTCTCCATTCCTACTTACCATAATAATTACATCATTTTAATACAAACTTTTTTTCTCAATAAAAAAATTGTTGAAAGCGAAAGCGAAAGCACTACTGCATTCACATCTGCAAAATACTCATCGGCTCTCTTTTTGGCGGATAATTATACAAAATTATAAAAAAAAGTGTGTGGAATAAAGTGAAAATATTTCAAATAGTTTAGTGCTTTTACGTTCGCAGATGGGAAATATATAAGCGTTTAAAGTAAGCGGATTTCATCCAGTTTTGCCTTCAACTTGTCAAAGCAAACTATTGTGACCTTCGTGAGATCATTTTATTGACGGGGCAAAACAAGAAACTTGTAAGAAATTTTAACCCGTTTCTCTATTAATACCATTTAATTCAATTGTAATCATTAAATTTTACTGTCGGTTTTATGAATTTTCTACATTAAAAAAATTAATGCCCGCCTTTCTCCACAATTATTCCCATAAGTTAGGGGCCCTAATTTGTTACGGATCAATAGTGAGATGTATGAAAATAGTTTTTGTTGTGCAAATTGTGTGTAGGATTGTTTGTGCTGTTTTAGCAGGGTTTAAGAAATGATAAAAGATGGGTAAATATTTAATTTTTGTGTAAGAAAGAGGGCGTTGAATCCTCTCTCTCTCTTAACCTCTGTCACAATCCTTCACTCTTCTTTTTTCCAAATTTAACCAATATCCATATAATTTGGGCAAAGAGATTTCCAATTGTAGCATATTATCCAATTGCACAATCCTATATCCCATCTGAATAGTACTGTATCTAGTGTATCTCCACTTTCTGCACACACGAAAACCACACTCAAATGAAATCAGAGTTTCTCTTTTTATGTCGGATTTTAAATAAAAGCATGTGCGCATAGACATTTGATTTGAAGGAGAGGACATTGCTAATATGATATGCTATAGAGCACACTAACAACTTACAGCACATTAGCCTCTAAAAAATATGGTGTAAAAAGTGGTGTAAGAAGACCTTTGGCATTTTTTATCCAGCAGTCTTGCCAAACGACCAAATCCCCATTATTACCATAATATTCTCTATTTACTTCTTGTATAATGCATAAAGACAGAAAGTGATATAGGTATATAGCTATGTGTGTATGCCTACATAAAAATAGAGAAAAGACAAGAGGTTGTGAGAAGCTAAGCCGAGTCAGAGTGTCACCATTCATTTTCCCATACCTTCTTTCCAAACATTATTCTGCCGACGACGAGCACTCTGCTCCTTTTTTCGCGATGCGATATTCAGATAAGATTGTTATGCCAGGATTTGATTACATTAAAATACACACGCATTTAAAATATATACAATAGGCCTGCTCCCTCTTAAACAAAATATATATATTTAATAAATGCACCTCTCTTCTTCTTCTTCTACGAAGCACATTTCTATTGCAAAAGGCTTGGAATGAGATGCTCAAGAGTGATATGATATGAAATGGAGCATATAGCAAGCTCAACTAAACACACAAACAACAACGCAAATAACACTCGGCAAACAACTTGTGTCAAAGCCAATCTTGTTCACTCTCAACTTTATACCTATATATCCTTATACATATATAAATATAATACATTACCTACCCACTATAACTATGCATTCATCAATTTTTTAAAGCTGCTTCTTTACTTTCCTACATATCCAGTCCTAAAAAGTGTCATTACAATATTCATGATTGTTATGGATGGAAAAAGGATTTTAGAGAGTATAGTTTTGTGTATGTGGGTGAATGTGAATGCAAAACAGTTAAAGTGAATGCCTTGTTCCTTTTATCCGCTATTGACACTAATCCTACAATTTTGTAGCAAAAATTGAGTCAAATAAGTCGATATCATCCTTTAAAGATTTAGCACACTTTCTGATCCCCTTTCTGGTTTCATTTCCTTTTTTCTTCTTGTCCTTTCAATAAATATTATTATGTTTATTGTAAGAAGGGGTGGTAGAGACGCTTTTTCTTACACCGACACCACCATCAATTTACTCGGTGTTTTACTGTGCCACTAAAGAATGTAATAATAAAAGTGTCATGTTTAATAATAAATACACATTTTTCATAACAAAATAAAATATTGTCAAGTCAACTTGTGTCGCTGATATAAAAAAAAGTTGTACATTTTTTTGGAGATGATGATATCCCTCGTAAAACACAAATTTGCTGTGGCATTTAATATTCTTACTATTTAGCTTGGATTGGATTTTTTATGCAACGCCACAGCATATCATCATGGAAATGATGAGTTAAAAGCGATGATGATGGCATGGAACCAAGTAGGTAGAGATATATACGCGTGTTCATGTGGACTACATTATCATCATCCAATTCTCAAGAGTCTCATCATTTTCCTTCTCATGTCTTGCTAGATTTAATATGAATATGAAGCTAAAAGCGTATAGGTATGGCTGAAGATGTGGAGAGTGTGTGAATGACAAATGACATCAGTTGCCTTTTTCCCCTACTTTACATCCATTTCCCATTTTTCAAAAACCATTTCGCCAATATAGAAGCAACAAGGAAATGCTCTTACTCTACTCATTATTTTTGCTACACCCAAAAATAACCCATTTTCCAATTTTCTTGCAATTTTTCTTCATGTTCCCTGCTCTTTCCTGCCTCTATTCATCGTTTCCGCAATTTTGAGAAGAAGAAAAAAGTCTGAAATAAATAATGTAAATAGTTGAGAGACGGTAGGGAGCCATCATGTTTTAAATGATATTCATGTTCAATGTTACTCTTGCCCACTTTTTTTCCAATCCTCTAATGGCCATGTGTAAAAATAATATTAATAATAATCGGTTATTCCTTTTTTGCATCCTCTTGGATCCGCTATTAGCAACCCAAACCACGATGCTGTTCAGAAAAACCGGTGATTTGGTTTGGTAGTCAAGTGTTTTTCTAGCTGCCGCATCAAAATCCGTTTTCACATTCACCGAAAGTAAATATAATTGGCTTATTTCAAAAAGGACAAGTCCTGCTGCTTGCTCAACTGACAAATAAATATATATTTTTTTGCACAAGTCTATTCCTCTCGCAAAACAAAAACTGCCAACAAGATTCACATTTTTAGAGACCAGGTTTGGTTGATTGACATGTGGGAGGGCTAAGTGAGTGCATGATATGATATACGGTTATTGGCCACGTTTATTCCATCAGAGGATATGAGCTCCTACCTCTCTCTTTTTACACTTTGGGAAGAGCATGTTCAGTAGAAGTGCTAGGAAGGACCGCCGTAATTACCACCTGTTGCAGGGCTGCAAGTTGCACAAGACACGCTTTTTCCATGTAGCTGCTGCTCATACAGGTCGGTAGACGCATAATAAATAAGTAGAGTAGTTTGTAATTTAGTAGCACAGTGCAATCAACTTTTCTCGGCTACATCCTCTCTTGTCTCCTTCTCTCTTGCTACTATCCATGCATTTACCTTTTTACATTGTTACCACCAACAATGCTTCCAAATCTTCAACTGCAAAGCGAATGAGGCTTTTATCATTGTTATTCTTACATAATCACTACCCATAACATCCTCTTGTTGTTCTTGTTGTTGCTCTGTTGCTGCACTTCTCTGCACACTAACATTGCACATACATACACACATTATATAGATCTACATTTTTACTTCTCACGGTTGACGACGACTCGACTACTACGAAGCTGGTGCTAATAAAAATAGTTCCATTCCAGTGTTTTGAAGCAGTGGCCCGCACCATGATCATCCACCCTCCTTTACTTATTTTTATTAGCCGTTTTCTTTCCCTACCCATTTACCAATACACAAACATAATATTTATACGTATTTACCTACAAAATACATAATAAATACTTTGGTGGAATTTTTATGCATCTCTCTTGTGTATGCATTCATTCTTTTCAAATCCTTTCACTGCGACTGTATTGGATGCATGCTCAAAATTACAGGTGGGTATATAATAATATGTGCAAGGAGGAGGGTTGATGATCATGTAAATGGCTTTTTTATGAATCTACTCAAATATTTAGTACATGTGTACTCACCAAAAAAATATTCAAACTTATCACAAGTCTGGATCACATTTTTTTTTAGCAAAACAGCAGCACATTACATTAACATGAGAATAACAAAAGAGAGTACACTTTTTTATACTAGCATCGTTGAATGACGAGACGTTCTTTTCCATTTCTTTTCTTGTTGTTGAGCGAACATAGACCCCTCTTTCATTTCAATTCCATCCGATCATCCTTCACAAAAAGAAAAGCGGTACGGTAACTTGTTTCTTCTTCAGTTCACTCATCTTCTACAAAAGAAGGAAAAGGTACGTAATGTAAAATGTACATTGCATGTGCGGTGGTGACTGAGATGATAATGTGCCCGAGGGTAACAAAAAACCGCAGGTGAATGTCAGTGCGAACGAGAGGATAACATTAGATTATTGTCTATACATTTTACTCACTTGCATCCATACATCCATTTATATTCTCATCTTTTGAACAAGTTGGTTCGTTAGAGTTGGCTGAGCAAAAGAATTTTGCAATGGACAAGCTTTTTTCAACGTTATTCTCTTGTAAAAGAGTTGGATAAAACATGAAGACAGGTTTGGTATTTGAAAAAAAAACTCATTCCTCCAGTCTCACTTTCTGGCATATTTCATCTTTTTTACGATGACAGTCGCTGGCTAAAATAAGAAGCTGAAAGACAAGGCAGGGCAAAAATAAATATTTATTTCGTCCTTTCCGTACCGGACTAATGATTTTGAATAAAGTGATATTAAAGAAAATTTGTAACTTGAGACGTTTTTATTTTTATTTTAAGGCGCCATCATGGGTAGGAATGCAAACAATAGTTGAGCAAGGGTGATGGATTAAAAAAAAGCGTGGAAGATCAAGTGACAAAAACAAAAGTGTTTGTGATTCAAGTATAAAATGAGACGAATTTGACAAGAACGATATGTAAAAGTGTTTGGTGCGCAGAAAGAATGGATATTTAATGGTGATTGAGACATGACATGACGTGCGAGTATTAGAAAAATGTTAAATGTGATTTGTTTGGTGGTTGAGTGAGTTGTCAATCTTGAAAAGGTGATTGTTTCGATGTGAGAGTGCATAGTGGAGTTGTAGCGGGTGTAGAAAAAAATATGGAAAGCGAAGTGGTTGAGAACAGAGGTTTACCCGGGAACGGGCTAACGGACAGTGTGGCTCCAGAAGAAGAGCCACTGCGACGATCCTCCAATTCTTCAGGAAAGAGAGGTGGAAGGAAGCCGAGAAAGGAGCAGATCTCATTGGTGGGCAGTGGTAATAATGGGGGAGGGAAGAGTAAGAAAGGAGGGGATGTGTGTGAGGACATGTCTGGAGATGAGGAGGATGGGGGTGGATCAAGATCGACAAGTCGACTGGAAGTGTGCACGAGGAAATGTAGACTGACACCGAAACGAGCGCTAATCTATCTGCTTGTCTCCTCCCTCCTCATCTTCTTCCTTCTTCTCATTCTCATCATTTTGATTGCCCTTTGGCCCACTAGTCCAAGCCAACCTACGTGCCAATCTGCGCAGTGTCACGCATACACTGCACAAATCCTCAAAAGTTTAAATGCATCGGCGGAACCTTGCCAGGATGCGTGGGAGTTTGCGTGTGGAGGCTGGCTTCAGAGTAATCCCCTTCCAGAGTCGAGAGCACACTGGTCGGCGGAGCTGGAGCAGGAGGCAGTTGTCAAGGACAAAGTCAGGACGCTGCTCAACACCCTTCCCACCCAAATCCTTGAGGAGGCGAACAGCGTGCTGGGGAAAATGAAAAAGTTTTACGACTCGTGCATGGGCACAGAGTACATTGAGGCGGACAAGGGGAAACCGATTGAGAGGATTATCAAAAGCCTAGGCGGATGGCATGTGCTCAGGGACTTTAGACAGAATGACTGGGACTTTCCCAGAGTTCTAAAAAAGTTGCATGGGGAGCTGCAGGTGTCGCCCTATTTTAGTGTAGCCGTTGTGCCAGATCCACGAGTCCCCTCCAGAAATATTATTAAAGTAAGCTGGGGATACACTTTATTTGGCAGCACTTTTATTTTTATTTCTCTTGTAAATTGTCAACCTTCTTATTTTATTTGTGTTGCACAGATTTCACCCGGGGGCCTCAGTTTGCCTGACAAAAGATACTACTTTGAGCTAGAGAATAAGGTAAACAATCAAAAATACATATTCACTTTCACTTTTTCCCGTGTTTGTCATCCTTATTCTCCTTTTCTATGCATGGAACTAATCAACCATTATTATGCATGTCACTTCAACACAATAATTATTAACTGTGCATGCTAATTATTCCAACAGATAACACAATAATAAAAGTTAAGTGCCAAATTATCTTGTGCATGCAATTTAAACAAGGATTTCATCAACCTCTTCTCTTTTGCAATAATTGCTTCAAATTAATCTTGACACTTATCTTAGTTAACAGTGTGACGGCTGAACGTTTTTATTAACTTCTTTTACAATTAAATAATCCAAGTCGTATTATTTATTAAGTAAACTTGCACTTACTTTTGCTTTTAAAATAAATTATTTTACTTTCGAAAATTCTTTTTTTCTTCGGTTTTTTTTCGGGGAATGACTTGACTCTGTTTTTCTCTCTTTTTCCAACTGTCCGTGCAAATGTGTCTAGAGAATGGAGATGGGACGACGTGAATGCTCGACGCGCTGCCGTGATTTCCCTTTTGACTCCCTGCACAAGTTCTTTTATGAGAAACGCAAAAGTGTACCGTACACACAGTAAAATACATTCATCAAAACAAACAAACATTTCTTATGCATACAACTACCTGTCTTCCTTTTTTAAATACCTTCCAATCCCTACCAATTCACATTTCAGCATATTCCAATGTTTTGCATCTTGTGAG
>JAITYZ010002292.1:0-16805 GCA_027744595.1 Paronellides praefectus
TGTGTGTAAAGTCATAATAACAAAAAAAAACCCCGAAGAAGTATGCACATAAAAGGACATGAAATATATTACAAATTTTATATTCTTTTTTTTTGCAAACTCCACCACTGACTACTCAACTTATAGTAGTTGCTGCTGCTGCTGCATACAGAGTTTGATATATATTTTTAGGGGTTTAGGATCCAGTGTGGTAGCAATGCACATAATAATAATAATAATAATATACTTTTTATGTGGTACACTCGCTCGTTAAAAGATTTATTACTTGGTCTTGTTGGTTTTTCTGCACAAGTTATGATATGAGGATAAAGATGATGATGATGATTCCGACGCTGATATTGTAAATGAGATTATTTGTATCATAACTTTGTGCTGAAACACATAAGCTTGGTTGGATGGTATGTGGTTTCAACGTATATTTTTTTTTATTATACTAACGCCAGTGAGAGAAGAGATATATGGAGATTCACAATTTTACGAGGTGTAAGCAGAGAAACGTTTTGTCAGCTGCCGGGGAAGAATTTTATAGATAGGGACATAAACACGCACGCACAGTGCACACACGATCACTTCACTCCTACAACTACTATAGTCACTATATAGCAAGCAGTTGTGTGGTTACATAATGATATATTATTCATGTAAACTAATTTTGTGGATAGGTAAGTAAAGTAGTAAAGAGTAGTGCGGTGGTTGGTGAGCTGAAGAGATTTTCAAATTTCAACTCCAGCTTATTACTTGCTTACTAAACTGTATGGTTATTTCCAGAGTGATTTTGTTATTATGACTCCCCTGAACTTGGTTTTGGAAAGGGAGCATAAAAAATACATACACAATAAAAAGTGGTTGTCTGCTTTTTATTATTTGCAACGAATTCGTCATCGTCCTCATCAGACCTAAAAATAACAAATTTTTTTACTATCCAGCCCGCTATTATCCTCCAGACAGAAATGATCATAAAAAAATTTGTTTCAAAAAATATTTCTTTTTCTTGGCTGTCTCAAAATAAAAGGGTTTGAATTTGATGCAGTTTTATAGGTATCACTCATGTTAATTTCCTGTACAAAGTAGAAATAAATTCTGTAGTCTGCGTGTGCTGCTGCTGCTGCTTTGACTTGCACAATATCGATTTTATGTTTCTTTAAACTAAAAGTAAATATTATGCTCTCCTGCAACTGCAGTAGGAGCAGCAGCAGGAGGAGTACAAAGAAAACAAATAGGTACAAATGGTGATATATTGCAGAGCTACGTACGTTCCTTTTTATTTTTTGGTGCATTTTTTTTGTTTGTTGCATAAATTTGTTTTTTCAAAAGAAAGAACAATGTTGCATCATAGTAGTACATACATTCTCTACATAGAATAAAAACAAGCTTGTTGACTTGACTGTAACACGACATGTCGCCGTTTTTTTCCTTCTGAGCAATTTGCGACGGGTTATCGGCAATAAACAGGGATTTTTAAAGCTTTCATATTTTCCTCATAAAAACTAACGAAGAATAAAGCAAACGACGACAAAATAAGGAATAAAAATGCAATTGATCCTCGGCAATCATAAAAGTACTGAGCACCGAGAACGTTGAGTTGAGCCCTTTCCAAGAGTGGAATAGCCTATCGGAGAAAAAACAATCTTTTTCAAGTGATTCAAATCAATAAAAAAATATTCTTGTGTGTGGGGTGAGTGTGTGGAATGCAACATGGATATTAGAGATGTAATGCAGCAAGGTATGTACACATAAGTATGTTCATACTTACATGTGTGTGTGTTTGAGAGAGAGCTTTAACTTTTTTCACAGTGTCCACCTTGCTGTACAATGCCGCTTCAGAGTAAAATGTACATTCCCAAAAAAAAGCTCACAAGACATCAAAATGATATCATTTTGTAGGGACAGGAAAAAAAAGGGAAGAGGATACTACTTTCACCATATCTTTACCATATCGCATGACGATGATAGTGAAAGACGCACTAAACAAGACATTATATGGCCATAATGGCATCATAAAATCAGGAATTTTCATGTAGCAAAAAAGCCACGACGATACGACCATCTCATATACCACCTGAACGCGAACAGGAGGGAAACTACGGAACGAGTATGGAGGAAGTAGAGAAGAAGAACACGCTTTTATTCAAATCAAATCCAATCTAAATGTCCCTCCATGTTCCCTCTCTAATGCTCAGTCATATGTGTTTGTAGTACACATTACAATGTGTGTATGTGTGTAGCAATAAAAAGGACACGCATCAAACTAACAAAATACCATTTTCCATTTCTACTACAAAAGCTTTCCTTGGAACTAACCATTTTCATCGTGAAAGAAAATCAGAACGACATGAAACGTATGTGGCACTCTCTCTTTCTCCAGCAAGGAGGATGGATATGGGAATACGCGTATTTATTGCGCATTATTATTGCATGTTTCTCTCTCTCTCTCCTCTTAAATTGTATGGAGAATAGTTTGTTGGATTGGATGACTGTTGTGTATGAAGAAAATGTCGACAGCAAGGAAAGGAGTGCGTGCAGTGATGCATGCATGCATGCCTGCATCATATCATCATCCATTCTACTCCTATTGCTACACTTACACACAACGACGACGACGACGATGAAATATTGTTTGCATGGATGGAATTTTCTCTTTTTTTAAATTGTGCTTTTCTCTTTTGTTGGTTCCTCTGGTTTTGGTCCTCCATGTATTTTGTGTGTGTGTGTGTGTGTGTGTGTGTGTGTCTGGTAGCGAGTAGTAAAGTATTCATTGCTCAAAATTGCTCTATTGTGGATAAAATGCTATTGTGCTTTGGCCTGGTGCCGTTAGTGTTGTTGTTGTTGTTGTTATTGGCTCAAGTGAACAAGAAAGCTTTAGAGTTCCGCTGCTCCATTATTCCATTCCAAAGCTGTAAGCTGTGTGTATACAAAGTACACAGCTGCGTTACTTAAAATAGAAGCCCCATATTATTTCCACTTACGTAAAGGAACTTCCACTTGAATTACATTACATTCTGTATGGATTGCACCATTTTTGCTTTCTTCTCTGTGAACATTTAAAATAAAAAAGTTAGTCAGGCTCCAACACATTGTCATGTGGTGGAGGAGGAGGAATATGAGGCTGAGGAAATGGCGATACACGTGTAAATAACACACTACCATGCCTCTACTCCCTTTTAACCGCCACTGTTGGTACTGTGCAAAGAGACTCGAAGGCAATTCCTCAAATCTGACTAGCAAATTCGATATTTAAAGTAATATCATTTATGATCATGTCGTTTAAAATATAAATGTGAATTTTGCTTTAGTTTTTTTTCATCCTCTTCACCTTTCCTCTCGCATAGTCCCTTCAATTTCCAGCACTTGATGTTCTCAATAACCATATCATAAAGAGCATGACTGATTTTTTTTTCTATTTCAATGATTTTATTGGATTTTAGTTCAGAGAACTTGTAAATAATTTCCTTTGATTTCCTTCGCTCTTCTTAACGACTGAGGAGGACGAGTGAAAAGTGACAACATTATCCGACTGACAATAATGTCGCCGTTTGCACACAGACTCCTGTTTACATGCATAGGTACTTGACATGTAATAAAATGCAAGTAAAAGCGTAATAGTTACATACTCCATCCATACCACTCATTGCAATAATAGAGCAGCTTTGCAACTATGAGAATGTTGAATAGAATGTCGCTATTTTATGCTGGTACTACTACTACCACTGCAGTGAATTGCATCGATACTCCTACACTCATGTCGTTTGTTTATCCCCTATAGCTTTCTCGCTCCGTTAAATAATGTTGCCTGAGCGCAGCTCATTCCATATCAGTCCAATATATATGATGGGTTATGTTGCTCTCATACCCATTCTGCCTAGATCCATTATTATTATTATTTTCCCCCAACAACCCCAAATATATATATATATTTTCTCTGTACAAGTTTTAAGCAGCAGAAGCAGAGGATGCTTTTATCTTTCCTCTTTGTGTGTACATGAAAGGTATTACAACTTCTCTCTGCTTCCATTTCACACTGCAAAAAGAGAAATATTGATGATCATGATTATCATCATCTCTGTATGGTACGCAACAGTAGTGGCAGATAAATACATACGTGTTATATGTAATACATTGCACGCTGCTGGAAAAAAAGCCACAATCACACACACTTTCTTCCTTTGAGCCTTTTTACCACTTAAATAGTTAGCAAATAATATATTCTTTGCTGAGAAATGAAACGTTTGTAGAGGGAGTTTTTTATTGCTACACAACATATTATATGGACAACTTCTTTGAAAAACTCTCTCTCTTTGGCAATGTTGTTTGCCATGTCTCTTTGCTCATTTCATTTTTTTTTCTTGTTTGTTTGTTTGTTTGCTTAAATGCGCGTATCAGCAAACAATTTCATTCCTCCAAAAACCATGTCATAGCAACATACCATCAAGTCAAGCAGCATCAACCACATCTGTAACATTTTTTCCTCCTAAATATCCTCATCCTCCTTATCACTCATCCCATCGTCGTCGTCATCATAACAACACACAAAGCCGTTATGCAATGCAATGGATGTATCAGGTCGTCGTCGTGGACTCGTCTTTTTTTGGATTGAGGGACCAATGTACACTTGTATACCCGCATGATATATAAATTACTTTTTTTGGTTGTTGTTGAGCTTCATTGGCTTTTATCAGAAGAGGCGACCCTACAAACATAATATCGACTACAGGGTAAAATGTAACATGGGACATTAAGCAGCAATAGCGCACAAGGACATGCAATAAAATGACATGCAGTAAACGGCGGCTGTTAGAAACATGCCGTGCCTTGTTCTTTTTCTATATATTGTCGGTCATTTTTATTTTATTTTGAGGAAAAAAATTATATATAAACGTTTCGGTTTGGTGACATTGAATTGATAAGAAGGAGGAGGAGGATCTCCAGAAAACGATAATAATACCACTGACGTCCGTCTACCATTTTTATCTTGATTGTCATATCAGCTGACAAACAACAACAAAAAAGAAGAAAAAAAAGTCAGCAGGATTGTGATTGTGATCTTGAAGGTTGAGTTGGAGATGAGATGGCGTGTTACTTCACTTGGCTTATTAAGTGCACTTTGCTAAGAGAGCAGTCGTGCAGTAGAGTAATGGATGATGGTGCTGTACTACTATTATGGCATAATCCCATGGAAAATGGAAATAAGAAAGTATATAGGTGTCATAAAAACCAGACTATGAAATATATGAAAGAGGAAATGCAGCAAAGTAGTCAAACAAAATGCATTGCCACTTTCTTCATTTCCGGTTGCACGGAAACAAACAAAAATGATATGATGAGGACACACCAAATAAAATATATGTTGAAGAGAGAGAGAGATAGAGAGAGATGTTATATTATTATGGATTGTTATATTTCTCTGGTAATCGTAAAGGAAAATAAAAATGTATAACTTAATCGAAATCCGGTGAAATGGAAAGTGCAACAAAGAGTAATAATGACAAGTTTGCTTGACTGGTTCAGGGTTGCGGTTAGTAGTTGTTGATGCCTCTCTGCTGTTCGCAATCTTGTTCACTGTTGACTTGTGAATCACAAGTTGTGATAGTTGGAGTGGACGACAACATAAAAGAGAAAGCGGATCAAGGGAAAGTCCAATAAATAAAATGCTTTGCATCCTCGCATAAGGCAATAATAATGGAAAAATATAGGAAAAGGAAGATAGATAAACGTAGAGATATTTTTTGATGATTCCATGCATTGTGCACAAACACACGACGCATTTTACTTACATGATGAAATGATGACTATGGCGATAAGCATGAGTAAAGCATAATATTTATAGGGGAAATGCATTGGGGATTGATGATGGTTTGTCGACCAAATGAAAAAAGGACACAAGCGCATGCAGCAAACCGTAATCTGAAAGAGTCAATGAGCCGTGCAATTGTTGCGGTAATGTACAAATTGAGCTGTTTATATCTAGATAAGTGTAATAAGTAGCTTGTATATTATGCTTCGTGACGCTTTTATGCAGGCTTTTAATTAAAAACATGTATGCATGATATTCTAACGAATACACTTGAATTGAAACTGAAAATCTAATGAATTTTTTTTATTGTTCTGTCTTTTTCAGGTAAGCAATCAATTTTTTTTCCGACTTTATATTCATTTTGCATCCAAAGACGGTGATCCTTTACGTCATAAAAAATTGCGGTTAAATTCGGATGGAACGGAATCGAAAATCAGGTAACACTTTAAAAACCTTTTTGTTTTTTTGGCATTTGTCCCGACGACATTTGGAAACATGGCCATAACCATGGTTTCTTCTAAAAAAAAGCTGCTGTATTTCTTTTACGAAAGTAAGTATCTACCTCTATACACCTACAGGTGATTCAACAATGGGTTGATTGTTGACTCACTCTTCATCTCAACCTACCTGTTCATTGTTGCATTGTCAGCAGAGAGATGGCGGAGATAGGTACCTGCAAGTTTAAAGGAGAGCTATTGGATTGCTGACTGTATTTTGGATTGTTGCAAAAGGCAGAAGAGAGTCAAGACTCAAGACAGTGGGAAAATGATAACAAGTTTTGTTGAGTTGACTAGACTAGGCAGAAGTTGTAGATGGGAATCTCTTTTCTACTATGCTGCTCATCTTGATTACCCATTACTACCTGTATCTTAGAAGAAGAAAAAAAGAGTGTTTGTCAAGTCATCTCACTTTACCCTCTTTTTTCCAGTCATCATCACTGTATTAATCTTCAACTGTATCAGTTGTTGTTGTTTGTTGTGATGGTGGCATAGCATCTCTACAGAGAAGCAGCACACCACTCACTCATCATCCACAAGTCAAAACCGAACCTCGATGATCTGCTGCTACTGCTGATGATGATGACGGTAAAAGATGACAATGATGATTATGTACCTGTGAGTGTGAGGCAACATCTTTTTCTAGCTGGGTTTGTGCTTGTTGATTGAAGTGAACATGCTTTTGCAATTATCCCTCATCTCCTTCACTCGCTCAACAACAACAACAAGCTGCATTTCAACTTGTAAATGTATGGGCATAGGAATATGTGTGTATTTTACATGTACTTCCCTTGTGATTGTCGAATAGTGATCAAAATTGAAGAGCACTTCATCATCTCTCTCTCTCTCTCTCATCTTCCATGGGAAAATGCGCCAAGACCAGTGTGTTGTTGATATACGTGGGGAAAATGTATGACATATTAATTGATTCACTTCTCCGGTAACATTGTTTTGCTATTATTATTACTTTATTTTAAAATAATCAAGTTGCGTATATTTTTTTTATCAATCTGTGACTTAAGATAACGTGCGTCAGTCAACTGAGAAAAGGGTGACATGATGACAGTGATGATAATGATGGCATAATATGTAGAAAAAATAGAGGGAAAATATACAATAATGAGCCTTTGAGGCGAGGCCAGAGTAAAAGCGCAATTCTTTTTTTTGCATCATCAATCAGGTTTGCATATTGTCAGGTTGCCCCATTCTTGTAATTTCCCACAGGTCAGTATCCAAATTTAAATTTTTGGTTGGTGTGTGTTGGTATGGCTGTATGGAACGTAGACGACAAGCCAAATAAGGGAATGCAAGGAGAGTAAAAGAGGACAAGAGGGTCGTAGGAAAAGAGACGACAGGTTGAAATGAAATGAAAAGCAGTGGAAAAAATGTTTAAAAAATCCCTCTCTGATGAGTGCAATTTATTCTAGTTTAAAAGACTACAAAGAAGAAGAAAAAAGAGAAATTGAACCTGAAGCGTGTAAACGTTAATTAATTTTCATTAAAAAAAACTTGGTATGTCCATGTCTCGCTTGTGTGTTGTGTGGAATATGCAATTAGGTAAATCTTTATTATTATACGACATTCTGTAAAAGGGAGACTCGCTTTATAAGTATCTTTTGGCGATTTTATTTGGGTGGAGATAGAAACCAAGAGGAGTTTAAGGAATGTTTTTAAATTATTACGAGACTAGCAGCAGCACCACCACCAAATGGCAAGGAAAGCCATATAGACTGACGACTGATAATAATAATTTTTAAAGGTAAAATAATTTCTGGTCGTTGCGTTGTCAGACGTTTGTAACAGGCTGCTCTCTCTCTCAAGTCAGTCAGTTGGCCCGGGGTCACTTTTTCAGTGAAACGTTATTAAAACCAGAGTAAATGAATGCCTGGCAAAATAGATAAGAAAAAGAGTCAAACTCAAATGGACGACTCGGAATATTTCGCATAAGAAGAAACCAGTTCTTTTCGAGTGGTGGTGGTGACTTTTAATATTTTGAGTAAAAAAAGAATGCTCAAATTAAAATTATTGGGATATAAGCAGTAAGAGAGAGAGAGAGAGAGAGGGAAGGGAAAAATGTTTTTTTATAAAAAAAATTGGAACATCATCATGTCAAGTATGACGAGTCGTCATTGACGACTGTCTCCCGGCATCAGCAGCTGATGCTGCTGGTGTGCTGGGATGGTTGCAACAGCACAGACGGACGGACGCTCAACGTTTAGCTTTGGTTGTTGTATTGCAATAATAAAAAAAAAATATTTTACGTCGAAAAAAGTTATCGATTTGTTTTTTATTATTTTATTTTGCATAAACTCGTTTTTTATGAACAACAAGGGAAGGAGCAGCAGTACATTTGTTATTCAACAGCAGAGTAAAATATTCTAATGATTAACATCATCTTCACAAACTCACTCCTTATTTTGCAAAAAAAACAATCCATAGTTTTTATGTCGTCTCCGACAGTTTAATGGAGTGGACAATAAAAATGAAATTCATTCACAATCAGCGAGAATGTCTCACTTTTTGGTCCACATACAACATACATACCTAGCCCACACACTTCCAACAAAAATGCAGGTTTACTTTTTGCTTTGTTTAAATATAAATATTTAAACTAGACCGGTTATAACCGGGTATAAATATCTACCGAAACCATATGATGCAAATCATAAAAGTGAATTTAAGTGACTATGTTGATGGTTTGCTTCTGCTGCTGCTGAGAATAATGAAACCGATCTGGCGTAAATTTATAACGTCACCAGTCACCAGGGACTATTGTCATAGAATAATATCGTTCTCGAAGATCAACAGACATACGGGCAAACATGGTGATCGTATTAAATACTTTTCAAGGATGAAATTCTTTTTTGGTAGAGTTGTCTAATAAAGTTGAACGAGAGAGAAGCAGACGAAGGATGGAAGGGAATGTAATGTAGTTAAAGGAGCTCGAAAAATAAAAATGCACGGATGTTGCTGCTATTGTTGCCGTTGTTGTTATACAATGTTATGATTTGTGAAAATTATTCTGAAGGGAAATCATCTTGAATGTGGGCTTCGTCCTCATCAAATAAAAAAGAAGAGCAACAGCACAAGAATATATTTAAGTGAATTAAAGTGAAAAGTCTAGAGAGTCTCTCATGCAGTTTTCCCTGTAATCTTTTCTTTTTCATGTTTGTCTCTACATTTTTGTTTTTGCTGACATTGCAATGCAGCACTGAAGCACAAGAACAACATAGCAAGAAGCCCTGAAAAAAAAGTTTATATATATATTTTTTTAGGTACACTCATTTCAAGTCAAGTCGTAGTCACTGTTCAGTTTGTTGACTGTTTTTTAGTGTAGCAGCTAGAGCGTGGCGTCTTGATGCAAAAAAAGTAAACTCAAATAAGAAACAAGTCGAAAAAAACAATTCTGTTTTTTTAGGCGGGGCGGCAACGGCCGTAGTAACAGTAAGACAACAACAACCACATTATGAAAAAAAGACTAGTTGAGGTAAGAGTTGGGTTTACGTAAAAGTGGAAAAGCCAGAGGAAGAAAGAAAAGAAAAAAAGTACAAAGTTTTTAGTATGAAATGAAATGCCATCATGGCCATTACCATTACCAGTTGCCGTCACAAACACAGTTTTCTGGTGGTGGGTCTAACCCATTACCTAGATATGTACTCACCTATCTCTCCACGTCCTGTGGTGTTGGTGTTTGCATGGAATGATGGCAGTGGTATATGATGCTTGTTTTTTTCTGCAACACACGAAGAATTATAAAGCAAAATAATATGCAAAAAGGGAATTTCTTAATGGGAAAAAAGACTCCATGGTTTCCTAGGATATTATGATGCTGCTATACTCCTCGTTTGACTTGGTTTGCTACCTTACCAACAAAACGAAGTGAGCAACACGACAGCACACTCTAGTAGCATGCAAGGCCATGTGACCATATTACACTGCATACCGACATTTAACAATAATAATATTTTGGGAAAGCTTAAGTGCTTTTGCATCATCTTGATGATGATGATGATGATGGGTACGGACACAGGGAAATATACGGAGACATCCGTAGGCCTGAGAAGAAAAAAAAATGCCCCAGAAGGAAAAATGTAAAATGAATATTTCACTGCAGTGTAGATAGGAGAAAAAGGCAAGCTCATTGTGATCATCCTCATCATCATCCTCCTCGTCGTCATCATTATCATTGGACATTCCTCTCTGTTTTCTTATTCTTGGGTACAAGTAATCTCCTGACAGCACTTTATTACCAAGACAGAATGAGAGGAAGAGAGAGACAGAGAGAGAGAGGGAGTGAGAGAGAGACCCGGACCCAGGTAGAAGGTAGAGAGAGTCCAGAATTAAAAAAAGGTACAACAACGACATATTTCAAAAGGAAAAGAGGAAAATAATGCAGATTACTTAGGTACTTTAAAGCCCAAGCCAGACAAGCGTCGTTGACAAAGCAAGAGAATAATACCGAACCACTTTACGTCTAAAAAGTAATCTTATTGAACAATTTGATGTGGCTTATCACAATGCCATATTTACTTGACATTTTTTTTCTGTTGTATCTTGATAAAAAATATATAAATATTATGCTGCTGCTGCTGCTTTGTAATGTAACTGCTGTACTGTTTCTCTTTATGATGATATGATAATTATAATGATATGCAAAAAGGAGAAGACGACAAAGTAAGGTAGAGAAGGAGAAAAAAAGGAAATTTATGACTTGAAAGGCTTGATTTTAAGTCTAAGTTGAAAAAGGTGGCTTTCAAATAGCTGAATGTATATAGTATCTAGGTATTTAATGTCTTTATTTGTCAAGCATACATATATTTTTTTTGCAAAAAAAATCACCCTTTCTGTCTGTCCGTCTCTCTCGCGTCTCTTTTATTTTTTTTCTGATAAAAAAAGTGAAGAAGAATAGAAGAATGATATGAAGTTGATGATGTTATTTGTCAAAGAGTAAAGTGCTAATTGTTCCGCTAAATATGTACAATAAATATTGTAACCAAGCAGGATCAGGATCTTCTCAATACCACCAACCACCATCATCATCATCATCAGACGGTCTGACTTGACTTGACGTTAATCCATGGGAAAAATCAACATACTTCATTTCATAATAATAATAATAATAATAATCATATAGTTAAGCTAAACAGAAAAAAATGTATTGTTATCTTGTCATTTTTTTTGACAAGTTCAATTTGCAAGTCCAATTTACACTTTTGTGTTTCTTGGTTATTATCACCTTGGCGGCTAATGCAATATGCTAGTAATGGTGGTATAGTGGGGAGTATGGTATCATTATCATCATGATTGTTGGGATGTTCTGATGGTGATCAACATCATCTTCGTCGTCGTCGTCAGGATATCCCAAATTTGGGGTGAATATCTTAGTTGCTGTGTCACATATTATAATAAAAAAATATATATTGGATACACAATCATTTCAACAACAAAATGTCTATGTAAAAAATATCCCCAATCCAAAATGCGCGTACTCTCTACTCTCACATCTTTTCTAACATACATTTTTTTATTGTTGATTTTGTAATAATAACGCACAGTGTTACTCACATGATTACCTCATCTGCTTGGCTTCTATGCCCTTTCTCGGAGTCAATAACCACACACGACATTCCTTTTCAATTTTTTAATAAAAAAAACATTTCTCTTGTGTGCCTCACCACCACCACCACCAACAACAAGTAGCAGTCATCATCATCATCATCATCATCATCTTATTCATTTTAAGAATCCCACCATTTCTCAGCTACCTTATTAGAAAAAAAATCTTATTTACTTGTAAGAAATGATGACAAGGGGAAAAAATATATATTTATTTATTATTTCACTTCGCTCAATTTTTTTTAACACAATCTTTTGCGTAAGCTTACTTATAAATTTTGTAAAACATGCATTTTTTCTAATGATAAAAGGAGTCTGATATCTTGTTGTTGTAATTCCTCATTACCACAAAGTCTACTTACTCTTGTTGTTGTGGCGGTGGTAGTAGTAGTGGTGTTGTTGGTCATGCAATTATTCAAAAGGTGTGCCGCCATCAATTAGTAATGGAATGAGCAAGAGAGAGAGAGAGAGAGAAGGTGAGAAAAGGTTTGAGCTGCTGATCCTGCTCCTGTGTGTAACAAACAACAGAGCAGTCCATTTTGGTGTAATTTTTATTTACGTCTACTCCGCTAAACCGTATGAAGTAACTTAACTTAACAAACCGCAAGTGAACAAACGGCAATAATAATAATAATAAAACTATTAAAAAATGCCCTCTTCTTTCTCAGCTTTAAAGCAAACGTGTAAAGAAATGGGAATGTGAGCTAAGTAAAGTGAGAGAAAAAGGTCTAAAGCAAAAAAAATAAGCATATGTGTGTGTGTGTTTGTAGTAGTATAAATGTATGTACATTTTGCGCTGCTTGCTTTTTTATTATCCTTGTGATGCAACAGATTAACTCGTTAGAAGTCATTAAGACGGGTACACATTTTCCGTGTTTTAAAGTGACGATGATTACGTGAAGAGAAGGAGGAGGATGACCATGATAATTGCACGCACACTAAAATATAAAAATCGTACTAGTACTACACGAAGAAAAATAACATGTGTAGCTAATAATGCTGATGAGCATTTTATAAATGAAGTGATTTTTTGTGGTCATTTAGTGTCCGGTTGTGTAGCCGGGGCATTTGAAGATTTGAAAAATTTGGGAAGGAAAAGAGTAACTCAACTGGCTCTTGTTGATTACAAAGCAATTGATGAGGCTGATGAGCATTACTTTTATTATTATTATTGGAAATACAATAAAAGTTTAAAGGGGTGGTGTGAGGTGCTTTAGGAAATGCATTCCCTGCCATTAGCTCATCTATTTAACCCTTTTATTAATCAACAATAGTGCAAATGAATGTTGTTGTCGTGTCGTATGACACATAACACAACTGAGAAAGGGCGAAGGAAAAAAAATGAGAAAATGAATTTGTAATAGCTTTGGCGATATATAGTCCGAGATGCTCAATGTATCCCTGTTAGATTCAAACGACAAGAGAAACAAATTCGCAGTTTGGGAAGGGGAAAGAATAAAAAAAATACAAGGAATAAAAAATGTTATTATTTTTATTGTTATTTGTAGCAAGTAGTTGGAGTCAAAAGTAAACCGGTCCTTTGCTCATCTTCTTCTTGTTGCATAAAATGAATCAATGTGCACTGCAATAATAATATTCAGTTACACTTGACCATTTCGCTACTTGACTATCAGAAATCATTTTTTATAAACTCATTCTCTCATCAACCTCTTTGTTATCTCAGAAAAAAGTGCAATTTTTCAAGATGAAAATGATGAGGATTTATTATCACCTTTTCTCTCTTTACTCATTGCGAAATGAATTTTCCCTGTTGCTTCACCATCGTCTTGACAGTGATTCAGTCAAGTTGGTTGGCAGTGAGATAAGTGACAATAATAAAAAACATAATATACTGCTATAATCTTAAGTGGTATCACATAACTAACCCTTTATAATAATAATAATAATGCAAAATGAAATGGCAACACTTAAATTAACCGAGAAAAATTTGTCACTTGTTTGCTGCCTTTGTTTTACGTGGATTCCTTGCTCATTTATTGCCCTTTTGTACTCCCTTATGTTTCATTGTATCTCTTCTACAACTTTTGTAATAACCAAATTGCCCATTGTTGGCGTATCAAAAATTGTGTGGATTTTTATATGAGGTTACCACTACTCTAATGTGTTATTGTGTGTGTCGTAAATGTTGATGATGTGTTTTGAAGAGGATGATCGCCTCCACTAACCATACTACCTGGTAATATGATGATGATGCCGATGATGGAAAATGCTTTCAAAATGAATACTTTGCTAGAGAAGCAGAAAAGAGATGAAATAATATGCAAATTAGAATAGGCTCATCATCATCAACATAATAATCATCATCATAGCTATCATCTTTAAAACTTAAATGGGCTGGGTGGCTGGGTTACACAAAACATTTTTTACAGGAACTTATTTGGTAGTCGCGTAAGCCAATTTATGCAAAAAAGAATATTCGAGTGAGGCTGTCTGTCCTTTTTCTCAGCAAATGATTTAAAATTAGCAAAAATCAAAACATATTTTGTGTATTTAATATTATTATGCTATTTTATCACAATAAGTTTATTCGTAATTTAATTTTATAAATAGGTGGTGTTTTTATATATTTTCTAAAAAATAAAAATATATAATCATACTGAGAATAATATGTTATTATTATATTTTTCTCGTTGTCCAAGTCGGTTTTTTTGCTGTCTTTTTTTCACGTGAAGAAATTATGTATGCATTAAAAAAAATGAAATGTGTGATGAAAAATGTCCTCATAAAATTCTGTAACTTTTATGCAATAATCGTACAAGATATTTAGAATGTGTGAGCATATAGCTTGGTGGATGATTTGCTTTTACCAAAGTGACTGAAAACAGGCGAGAGAGAGAGAGCCAGAGAAACATGACAGATTAATTAGCAGGTGCCATTGTAATGATTGGCTGTGTCTGGCGTAGGTCAATTTGAAAATGGGAACATAAAACCCAAATGTAAAATGATAATAATTATAATATTAAGAGTTTGGGGTGTACTATAATAAACGGCTGTACCAAGCTCAACATTACCAGCACCACAATATTATATATTTTTTTGGAGGAAATGGGAACATACCACAAGATTTACACACACACATACCACTACCCCGTCGAGTTGATGTGACAGACAGACACATTGTAATAATAGCAGTATTATTACCACATTTATGAATTTGCTAATAACCATGTATCCATTTTAGTTATCATGTGGTAAAAAATGAGATGGGAAAAAGTGCAAAAAAAATTATCTCTTAATTTTTTTCCTTAAAAAAAAGAAGGGATGAGTCGAGTCAGGAGACGAAAACCGTCGTCGTCGTCTTCAACGTCGTCAGGTGTCATGTCCATCATGTTTTTTTTTGCAAAAAAATACGAGCAAAAGTCATGTAATAGTATAAACTGGCTATTTTGTTGCCATGTGAATATGAGACAAGTCAGGTGAGAATGAGATGAAGAACACACACAACAGCCTCATCTCCACAGGTTACAAGACTACCCAACAAATTAAACTAGGCAGGCAGGTCAGGTCAGGAAAAAATAAATAAATGTGAATTCCAAGAAGATAAAAAAGACTGAATATTAATATATATTTTTTTCCTAATTTAGTTTCTTTTGTTGTTTATTGTACAAGTTTGAATAATACATTTTTTTTATTTTCAACTGGACAAAAATAAATATATATGAAATAGGTTGCTGGGTAGATAGTTGAATATAGAATATTGTAGATAATGAACCCATTCAAAATTCTGATTCATTTGGAAACGAGAAAAAAACATTTGTTGCAGATCAAAATTCTACTTTCATTCCACTTTGATAATAATGCTAATAAAAGCAATAACAATCAAATCATAATCGATTATTATGCGAAAAAAATGCGAAACAGCCACTGGTTCACACCGCAGTTGACAGATATGAGCAAGAGTAGCTGATTTTGTGTTATGATTTTTTTTCTGTTAAACGTGTGTTCATTTCCATTCCATTTGCAAAAAAAATTAGTTATCATAAAAAATTGACATGCTTAACAAATTTTTTTTTGCAGTTGTTCGTGTCATATTTAGCGTGATCGGTGACTGATTTATTGTGATTGGATTGGATTTGGTGGAAGAATAAAAAAAAGGTTTACAAAGAAAACAAGTCTACAATTTTTAGCAAGTTGGCTGACATAAGTATTATACATTCATATTTATATGCTGGAAACTTGTACTCCCGCCATCATTAGATCATAATCATTTATCCGAATGATCATGTTCATGATCCCCGTTTGTGTTTCTGCCGCAACACTTTTTTCTTAATATTAAAAAGCCCATCTTCATCAGCATGATCATCTGGTCTATTCGTTACAAAAATTATCATATTTACCTCGTTCAATTTAGTGCGTCTTGAATATTTTAAAAAGGATGTTGGGGATCACTTGGTATTGGAATTATTATATCTTCTAAATATCAAGTCACCGCAGTCATAAAAGAAAATGTTCAAATGATTTCTAAGAATAAAAGCATAATTTCAAAAAAAGAAAAAAGAAAAAGAATGAGTAAAATTTATCATGTTCCTTTTTATTCTGTGTGATTTGGTACAAATTGTTATTGGCACTCAACTTACTTTTCTTGAGCTGTCAGATTAGTAGCAAGCGTAATAAAAAAAATCAGATTTTTTTTTCAAATTAAAGTTTTTAGTGAAGAGAGTGTAATCGCTATAGGGAGTACGTCCGGTGAAATATTCAAAAAAGAAGGGATCACACACTCCATTTCAGTGAGTAAGATAAGCACACTTTCTTAAAAGTAAAATAAACCCTATTAAACTGTCAAAAGAAGCACTTTTGTGACCTTTGACCTTCCATGTCAATGCTAATCACTAAGACGTTTCGAATGATATGTTACACGATATATGTCATGATAGAATCAA
>JAITYZ010002293.1:0-12000 GCA_027744595.1 Paronellides praefectus
GCTCTGTCTCCTTTCCATTTTATATATCTCACCGGGATTCGTCTTTTGATTCGCGCCTATTTGATCATTGTAGCCTTAAACTATAGCAAAGTGTACTCCAAGTTTACAGCGAAATTAGAAATCACAACGTCAGCAAATGTTACTCCGGCTGTACAGCAGCGTCAGCAAGAAGCACAAAATGAGCTGGCAAGGGAGCTGATGCCGATTGGGATGGGCTTTTTTAAATCAATCACATTTTATTTGGGAGACGCTGATCGTCTTGCAAGATTTTTACTGATTAGTGATGTGGTAAGCTGTTCATGTATAATAATAGCCGTTACAAATTGTAATAAATTGCAAATTTACATATATTGCCATTTTTTTATTGTACAGTAAAACTTTTTATTATTATTACATTTTGCTAACTGTTAATAGGTATGGTGTGTGTGCAAAGTATTAAGTCGGGAAGTCAGCCAGGCAGTATTTGGGCGAGAGGAGTCATTTTATCCAAGTAGTAAGTTGACGGAAAAAAAGCTGTAAAAATAAAAATAGTGCTACTAAATATTTATTACCATTGTTAAAATTAAAAAATAAATGGTGTATATGTACTTAAAGCGACATTAAAAATATTTTATTACAGGCTCCTGTTTGACACCTATCTTGGTTGAGGAAAGAGTTATAAGAGTGACCAGAATACTATTCGACTTGTTTTTTATTAAGGGGATTCTCAACGTTAGTGGCGACGACAGAAAAGAAGATCCACTGAAATAATAATAATTTATGACCCTCCCACTTTCCTTACTCATCATGTTCTTTTCTTTGTTTTGTCATTACAGAGAACCATAGCTCATCAAAATTGGTGGATTTTGCCAAAAATAATGGAGACCATCATAAGCATGGGAATTCTTGTCTTTGTCATCATGACAGAAAAGCACACATTTCCGACCTTTGTCACAGGCTTATTCTGCATATTTTTTGCATCGGATCTACTCTTCAGAGTTTTGCTGTTAGGGACGTGTCTCAAGTCGTATGGCAATCACTATGAAAAAATATGGAGCACTGTTCGCAAAAGAACTCAAAGTCAAACGATATGATAGTTAGGTAAAAAAAATATATAGAGAAAATGTTAATGAAATGGGGAATTAATATACAGGACTGTAGAATTTGACAATGACAAAAGTTAATTGTGTTTCACTTAAGAATGAATACTACCAACAATATAGTATGTTCTATAATGATGTTATAACATGTTACTCTGTATTGTTGTTGTATTGTATACCAACATAATATATAGTGGAATAGTTCCTTCAGTCATTGCATATTAATGAGTTTATGAATAAAATCTATTGTTATGTATATTGTATGTGTCATGTGGGATAATTTTTATGTGACATGACAAACCCACAAACTTAATGTCAATTAGCTGGTTAACATATAAATTATCTTACAATTAGTCACCCCAACAGAGAGAATATTCATTGCTAACACTTTTGCCTCGCGCAGTCAAGTTAAGAGTTAACAAAACTGCTGCTTAATATTCCTCAGCAGCATACCTGTTTTATTATGATCGCAGTAGCATATTATAATCTGAACAAAATTGCTTTAGAAATCAGTTTATTTACTGTACAAATAGTCTATATAGCATTTTTTCTCGCTACTTCTTCAGCGTCTGTCTGTCAGTCATCATAATGTTGCAAAATACCTACAGTACTGTATAAGGACATGAATAATATAATGTAGGATTCACTATGAAACAATATACCTCATTTCATTATCAGGATATTTCTAAAAATGTTTGCTAAACATGTTTGGTTTTTAGTTTTTTGTTGTTGAATTTTATCAAGGAAGCTTCACAAAATCTCGATATTCGGAATCTTTTATTTATTTATTTTTTATTATTTTTTTCATCACCCCACCGCTTCGCTATTTGAATACTTGTGCGCACGCTACTACTACAAATCAAGCATATATATAAACGTTTGTTATTTTTTCTACCAAAAATTTATTGTGTAACACACTTTGGCACTTCATGTTTGCTTGCGTTACCAATATCTATCTGTACGCGTAAAGTAAAATATTTATATGCTTGTATCAGCAACATCAATGATCCAAACTTAACAAAGCCGCATTTCATCTTGTCTGATATTTTACATAAATGATAAATAACTATTTTTTTTTACTTTTATATATTTTGTTTGATAAACTGCAAAAAGTGAACCGCTTGCAGTTCTACGTTGGCATATAGGTCTGTTACATAAATTGCTTATGTTTGACATTAGCATAATACCTATTAACAAAAGAGTTAACACTGTGATGGTTTGGATTTTTGGATGCTATAGTAGCGAGCATAATAATTTCATTTACTTATTCGTCATTTGGCATCCCAGATGGGAAAACGCATGGTTACAAATGATCTTTTAACACGAGTCATTAACTTCCTTAGTGGTCTCTTGAATGGTTTGGTACATTTAATGTTTTCCTTGCTCAAACCTCAAAGAACTTTTATCTGATCTGGATTGCATTCGTGGTGGTGGTTGTGGTGGTGTTGATAGCATAAACACGATTGTGTGAAAACGTGATTGTGTCCAGTGATAGTGCATTCATTTTGTATAGCTGCTTTTCATCAATCAAGAATTGGATGCTTTTGCGTTTGAGTGTGTTTTTGTACTGTCAAAATAAAATCACGTTGGGAAATATGTATAGTGTGCCGTTACAATAATGGTTTGCCGTAGTAGTGGTTTTGTAAGAATGTGCGGTAGTGCAACAGAAGATTAGCCAGAGATTGAAAAGTCTGGGACGGGCAGTCACAGTCTTCTTTTTATAATTGAAAATGTGGGTGTTCTACTCTAAATTATACATACATACCTATATACTATCATATATGCATGTGTCATTCTTTTCACAAAATATTTGCCATGTATTTTATTAGCCAATTAATTGGCCATGACTATCATCGCTTCATATTTATGATCCATTTTTCATTTAATTTTACTAGCCAATCATCATCCCACAGAGTACAAATATTTATAAAAGATTAACTAATTAAATAAATATATATGCATACGAAAATTAATTAGTTTCATTTTTAGTGTTTCTTTTTGCCTTGCTTTATGCTAGAAAGCTACAAGCCCATTTCATTGTAGGTGGTTGATTTTAAAATATTTTAAGACAAGTTGCGGTATTAAAAAAAACTTTATGACCTGATCATTTCATTTGCACTGCAAATTTATCAACATGAATGAAATCAGTTTTGGCTACGCCCAGTGTTAACATTTCAATGCTCGCTAAAAAAAACGTGTAAATACAATAAACAAAATATTTTCACTGTCTTTACATGCTAGTCATGAAAGAGAGCATGATTGATATAAATTGCAATTTGGTTTGATGTCGCTATTAATGAACCATGAAAAACTATAAAATAACATGTCTTGAGTTATTATTTGTACATTTAGAATCACCCTAAGTAAAATCGATTTTGCATTCATGAAAAAAAGACATGTTATCATCGTAAAAGTTATATACTCGCTGAACTGTATTCGTTCAGGATAATTTCATGTCATACATATAACATTAAATTAGTTATTGGTGATGGGATAAGATTCATTTTACGCCTTGAGATAACAACCCCGTCACAACTCTTGGAAATTCATTTTTAAAAGCAAATAAACATAATAATATGCATATTTTATGAAGGAAAAAATATTGAAAAAAATGAATGCAGTAGAGTGACAAGAGCAAGTGAAAATTTATCTCTGATGTTTCTCACTTTCAAACCAGACAGATACATTACTACACGTATCGGTTGGGCATGTATTTTCTTCAGATACGTAAAAAAATTAATTGTCAAGATTCGATATTTTTGTGTCAGTTCACAGATTTACAGCAGCACTAGTTTAAAAAAAACTTTATCAAATTTACTATGGACAAAACTGGGTTGTATCCAGTTCACAAGTCATCTTCATATTATGCTAATGACCATCTCTTGTAAAAGTATATTTTGTAAATAACTTAAAACGTGGTTGTGGTGTTTATCAGGCTGTGTATAACATTCTAAAAACAGCCATCTTAATGAACATTTGCATTAAATATACTCGCTGCCCATCCAGCATTTGTCCAAAATGTACCAATTCATACCCCAGCATCTTCATCAGCATCTTGTATACTACACATATTTATGTATGTTATGCTATGATTGATTTGATGGATAGACCAAAGAAAATATGGAAAATAATTAATAATACTACTAAAATATCAGTTTCAGAGTGAGAGATATATATGTAATATACTGGGAGGATAAAATGACTGGAGAAGACACTTGCACTCTGGTTTGGCCTAGCCGGATTATTTCAGGAAAATAATGAAAGGATTATTATCATGTTATATCAACAACTCTTTGATTTATGTGACATCAGCACTCTTGGAGGAGTCTTCATTAATCACCATCAGAGATACGCAGCAAATCTTGCTAAAAAACAAACGATGGATCTGGCAAAAATGAAAGTTGGAGGGCACATCCTGATTGAAGAACGAATAAATCCGCTCGTCAGTGATTGTTAATTTTAAANAAGAACGAATAAATCCGCTCGTCAGTGATTGTTAATTTTAAATATTACACATACTAATCGTAAACAGTGTTGGAATTTGTGATAATATCAATAACCGGTGTACCACCATCAATTTAAAATTGCAAAAACATTCATCACCATGCACAAAATATTTCGGTTTGGATTGCCACTGGGCAGCGCTGTTATTGTAACGGCTATGCTTCATTGGGTAAGTACTGCCTTGATACTAACTACATAAAAATATGTGCACTAATTTACCTAAACTCTAATTTTTCAAATAGTTTTCATCAGTAAGACTGGTTTTCCATACATTTGATGCATTGTTTCCATTCCGAAAACCTTTACGTGAGCATCAATTAATAAAATTCTGTATTCAAATTCTGTAACTGCAACGCAGGAAGTTTAATTTATAATTATCCGCCCACTATGTAATTTGCAGAATCTGAGGATTATATTACAATTACATGTAGCTTTGTATCACTTTTTCTGACGCTCTTACTTTGGAACCAAGTAATTTTTAAGGTAAAAGTGCGAAAATTTAAAGATTTTACGAAGAATGATAATGAAAATTAATTATTTATATGAGTACTGAATTTTTAACCATATTTTTAGGGAAGTCGCCGTACTGGAATATTTTGGTTCCTTGCAGCTATTCTTACCTGCACAATTCAAATGCTTCAGTCTTGTTATGATCTCAGTTATCATCGTAAATACAGTAGTCCAAGAGAGTACTATGGCACAATATGGGGAATGATTGTTTCCATTTCCACTAATATTTATGTGTACATTGTTGCGGGTCAAATGGTGAGCAGCTTTATGGTTCAAGATGAGCTGAACAGCTTCCGGGATATCCTACGACCCATTGGACAAAAATGCGTGGGTATACTAGAATATTATCAAGGAAATCCCAGACTTGGTTCTAATGTTTTGCTGGTGGTGGATACTGTACGTTAATACGATCTAAAAGCACTTCAAAAAAATATAATTACAATCATCTTCAATAACTGTTTGTTTATTAAATTGCATAATAATTATGAATAGATGTGGTCAGCATTTCTACTACTCGCTTATGAGCTCCCACATTATGACTTTAGCCGGTTTGATTGGCTAAATGATTTCGGAAAGGCTGATATATATTTTTTCGCAGGTATGGAGAAATAAATTTAAATGTAAAAAGGTATATAAGTTTACAGTATTTACATTTAGTTAAAGTGAAAGATTGTATACATATTTATATTTTGAAACGTTTCTCACAGGAAAAGCTGCTACAATTATATCACTGGAAGAGATTTACATGCGAGTCTTTCGTGTTTTCAATGGTGTCATTGGTTGTTACTTAATTTCAAAGGTACGTGATATTTTATCTGTTTGTTTGTGTATACTCTTATTTGTTAAAAATGGCTAATTTAGTAAATTTATTTTATTTTCTACTTTCAGCGCACGCAGAATCTTAAGCCTTGGCTATTTTGTCAATTATGTGGGGTTGCTGCGAGCATCATTATGTACATCATTCTTTTTGCAATGACCAAAGACTGGGCTTCTGAAGCTTCTGGATATATTTACCAATTACTATTTACTTCCGATATAGTTTTTCGATTTGGAATTTTGCACTTTTGTATTGAATATAAACGGGACTATGATGTGATCTCTGTAGTTTAGCATGCTCAAAAAAATATGTAGCAGTTAGTGAACACATATAATACATACAACAAGTTACCTTTAGTATCATTTAAATTATAGCGTATTTCAACTGTATTATTGTTGGAATATTATTGAGAAAGATAAGAAAAATACAAGGTTCATAAATAATATGTAATAGTTTTGCGATTTGCGACCTTAGTCAATATACAAAGGGCCATATATTATAAGATATACATATAATATAGAATAACATAATAAGCTTTACATTCCTCAGTCTCACAATCCATAAATCTTCCTTTAAAAATAAAATAGGAGGAATGAGGAATTACCCAGTTCAAACTTTCAAACCATCTTTTTTGTCTTTAGAACGTAATGAATACATACTAAAAGGAAGCTACACCGAAAAAATAAGTCAATAGAAAATACCAAATAGTAAATCGAGGCAAATAGGGTGGTGAGCAGATTACAGTACAATAATGCGAACAAAAATACAGCAATTAGCGCTGATATCACCATAATATATGTCATGATCCATGGCGTTAGCAATAGTTTCTTTTCCTATTGATAAAAAAAAATTGTAAACCAAAATCTTTAAATTATTATTTACTTTGTAAAACACGAGTTTTTTATACTCAAAATAATGCAAATTCTTAATATATGTGACTGTTACATTGTACCTGCACAATATAGATAACTGTGAGGACGTCAAGAAAGACACGTGCATATCTCACAAAGCTTTGTTCCAGTAATATTGCTGTGTTATTTGTGCCTGATGTTCATAAAATAAATTTAGATTTTGAAATTACAAATCGTTGGAATTAATTCAATAATTATTACTGCAGAGATATTTCACTTACTAATTAAATGTAGATAATCACCTCCAAATAAATAGCCTGTAAAGTGCCAGGTGAGTAGGTTATACAAATTTCTCAAAAGTTTGATAAAATGTATAGCATTTGCAGCAATGTACTGGGAGACTGCATCGCAACTTGAGACGCGTTTCTTAAATGTTCCAACTCCATTGGATTTAGAAACTGATGGTTTAATTTTGCAGTACAAATTGCCAAGAGGAGCAGTAATGAGAGAAAGATTTCCAAAATCATCATCATCCATCTCGTCATCGAATGATCCAACTTTATTGTTATTCACAACTTTAAAGTGCATTTTCCCGTTTGTGTCACAGTGCTTTGCAATCTCATTTTGTAACATTTCCGGTTGATATTCCTCTTGATCAGCAGCAGCGTTATTGTTAGAGTCCACCAAAAGACTCCTCCGAATGATTCTGTATTTTATTCGAATAATCTTCAGCTCTTGCCAGATGCACGAAGACACAGCCACCAAGACTGTCCAGCCTCTAATTAAATTCGGTCTGGATAGAATGTATGTTGTTTCGGACAAATGAACCAAGTCAATGCACAGGGAAACCATCAGCCAAACAAGGACAATTATTCGCCTTCCCTGTCATGTTTTTAGAATTGTTACAGTCTTTATCTCACTTTGCCCCAAATATTTACATGTTAACAATTTCGTACCATGAAAATACCACCGACGCATATTACTATCGACAGGATCATACGGTACGACACAAATATCCAATAAAAGATGTCCATTATCTCTATAAAGTACTGAAAATATAAAGGAATTCTGCAACATACTTTTATTTTTTTAGTCGATTTCTTCGTTTGCAAATCAGACCGGATCTACTTACTTATTGGAGTGGTGTTATCCTCCTCTCCTGTGTAGTGGGCCACAATTTCATAATCTTTGCACATCCAAGAAAGGGAGCACAACTTTAAATTCACAACCAATTAGGGTTTTTAAATCAAGACACATTAAATTTAGAAATGTATTCTTATTATTTTTTTAAAATCACCGTGTCAAAAAGTGCAACTGTGACAAGTGCAGAGCCTAGGGACAATGCAATGTGATACCACAGTTTTTTATGGATTTGTTTTGTAAAATGATGCATGATGCTAATTATTTTGTAAACTACCTACTTAAGTAAAATAAAAGTTTAAAAAGCGAATTATTTCAGAAAGCAAAGAAAGAAGGAAATCCTTCCGAGACAAGTTTTACTCTCTTAAAGACATCGTTACTTGCAGTTGTGCACTACTTGTTTTAAACAAATGGACTAAAAAGAAAACGTAGTCTAGGATGATTGGTCATGTCGTACTGTATTGTGTTGTGTGTAGAGTGTTTTATATCAAATTATTTATTTATCTGTCCTATGAAAGTTGGGTGGTTGGGAAAATGCCAAAACCCTGATGACAATACAAAATACAAACGCTTTCCTCTCTATTTTTCAATCCAGATAGAATTGTGTACAAATTACATACATACTTTTGATACCGAGTTATAAACCAAGTTACTTCATTTCAAGTTGAAATTTTCAACGTACCGTGGCACAATAAAAATATTCATGGGAGTGTATGGGCCAAAACAAAACACTTGTAAAGTGTAAATTGTCGTCTTTTTCTTGACCTTTCTCTGTTTAAGGTTTAGAGTCTAAACTTTAGACATTAAATTGTTTAATATATGCCACACAATCTCTATAATATATCTTAAAGGATTACTATAGATTTGATCACTAATACTGATAATTGGACTACTAGAATAGCACAAACTAAAGAAAAACAGATGAGGAAACTACATAAAAAGAATTATTTACAACAACAACCTGAAACGTATGTAACAGATTGTGTGACCTATTGAATCCCATCGGGATGACACAATGGTGTCACCTTTTATTTACAACATGATTCTGCTTGTGCGAAACGGTGCTACAAGATGCTGTGGTCTATGAAATAAACCAATTTCGAACATGGCATAATTCCCTACAAAACAATTCAATTGGCACTTTGAAAGCATCACATAAGATCATTTTATTGAAGTAATTAAAATTTATGTACCTATGTCAGCCTATGTCAATGTAAATAGTATTACGAATTTATAAACAATAGTTCAGTGTGCGGTATAATAGCTTATCACAAAAGGTAGGTAAATTATCAATTATGGTAAATGGTTGGATTTGTTGCGAATCGTGATCCTGAAAGATGGAAAGGTTTATAGTGTTTACAATGTTAAATGTTGACTATGAAATTTTATATTCACGTTCAAAAAAATAAAGTAAGTTATCACTAGTTCGGTAGTTAAATGGTAGATACATATATATGGCTGTTTATAATATTTAATTTATATAATAAATATTTTCTGTTGGGTACACTTGCAATAATTGGTAGTGGAACAGGAAATACATGTGAAAATAGGAGATCTACGTACCGAGAGCAACAAAAAATATTGCACAAATCTCTTTCCTGAGGATGCGCGTCAGCAAGACAAAAAATGTTGCTGCTAACTAACCAACCACTGTCATTAATTAAATGTGATTTTCAGCGGAAATAACCTCACTTTCAGAAGTATCATCTTGTCGAGCATGTCTCGGACTTGCTAATGACTGATGAAATGAGCGCGATTCACTTTTCAAACTTTGAGTTCTAGACACACTGAGGGACGCTTGTAAGGATAACATTAGACAAAAATAAATTACACCAAAGCGAAGTATGATATCTGACAAACTATTGTAACAAATCACAAGCACAACGACTAGAGGTGTTTCAAATGTCCACTCCACCACAGTCCATATTGTTAAACCAATACTAATAAATAAAGACCAGAAGTAAATGATTAGCCAGAAGCGAAGTAGCGTTTTCCGTTTCTGAAATTAAAAAAGAGAAATTGGAATTGTTAAGGTATTTGCATTTTTTAATTTGGTGTGCATTTAGTTTATTTCTTAATTGAGCCATACCTTCAGTATAAAAATTAGCGCGATTACGTCAATGGTTATTCTCCATATCCTCATAATAACTTCTTCCTCTGAGAAAACGAAAAATGGATCATTTATCAGTTTAAAAGAATTAGTAATATGCAATAAACTGTTAACTAAAAACCGAAAATGTTGCAAGATTCACCTCTATGTAGAAAAAATAGTCTACCGCCCATAAGGTACTCTGTAAGGACGTGAGTTGAAAGGACGAACAATGTCCATGTCTGAAATAAATAGATATTTTATATATATTTTAAACTCAAAAGTAACATAGTCAATAGTGAACCAAACTCCATTCATTGAATAATTAAGAATGATACGTAGTACGTACAATTTCATATGCGACTAGCACTGCTGCACCAAGTCTAGGAATCTTGTCATAATATCTGCAAATATTGAGGGGATTTCTTCCTATCGGCTCCACCAAATAATATTTAAAACTTTTAGAAGCGTCAGAAGAAGAATTGGATGGACTCCTTAACATGGAGTCAGTTTTCAGTCGGGCATTTCTTAAAAGACGAGTTAATGTTTGGAACAAGACGGCTGTCACATAAAGTCGAAAAAGGAAGAGAAAGAAAACGTTGAATATCCACATTTCATCAGAAACAAAGTCTCGGGGATGGTTGATAATTGCATGAGCGATGAACACGACATCAGCAGCCACGGACAAAGGGATCCAGAATATTAAAACAGATCTTTGCTTCAGTAAAACGAAAATCCATAATGAAAATGCAAGCCCGGCGCGACAAGATATGAGTGACATTGTCACAATCGTTTTAGTAGCTGCAAAAAAAGGATTAAAAAATAAAACAATGATTTGGATGATATGAAATTACGAGATACTACGTAAAAATTTTATTACAATATATGGCAACATACTCAAGGGTTCATGGTGGTCCGACCAGTGGAAGAACAGGGAGCTTCCGACGTCGTTGAGCAGCCAATATATCCCAATTGTCTGTTATGAAATAATAAATTTAAATTTATTATTAAATAATGTTGTTGTTTTTATGTTGTTTAAAGTTTTTTAAACGCTCACCGTGTCTAGCATGGCTGCCACTATAGCCGCACTTCCAAGCGGAAGTCCAAAACGGAACCATCTTTTTGACAGCATCTTTTCAATTGTTTTCAATTAATACCGTAATGGAACCTGAAGTCATTCTTTCGAATGATCCCAGAACACTTCAAAGATCATGGCTATGAAGAACTTTGATTGGGTTGAATCGGGCAAATCCGTCCAAACCAAATAGAAGATAACTTTTATTCTTATCGGAGAAAGCCCAACCTATTAACAAACGAGTGTTCACGGAAAAAATACAAGAAAATCGATATATATTACGGCCACGACACAGTTATGTTATGATTCATGATGATTAATACTTTTGGATTTATGCACTCGTCCGTCACAAGAAAAGAAATTGAAATTACACGGTATTGCTACAATGTTGCATGCTCCAAGCGTTTCACAAATGTGCAAACAAAATAAACTCAGCTCTGCATAAACCTTTCCTTTTGTCTCGCGCATACGGATCAAATAAATATCACCTCAATCCATTCAATAAACGTCCAAAGGAACCGTGTACTTACTACGAATGTTTCATGTTATGCATTCCATGAACACAACAACGAGCAACATTATTGTTTTACAACATACAACAAATGATTGATCAAACATTTTTGTTGATTTTGGTGCTTATTTAACTTGATTCTTTTTTAATTATGGCTCACATTGTTTTTTGGCAGAAAAATACTTTATTATTAGCTCAGGAGTAGAAAAGACCCTTGAAGTTGATAAGGGAAAGTTGGAGCACTTATTTTTTTTGAACAAAATGAATAAACTTTACTAATTCCTTTCCATTTCCGACAGTTTATAATTAAATTGCTGTTGCAATAAAGTAAACTAGTTTGTTCCTCTTATAATACGCAAAACACAAAATACACTCTGTGACAGAGTCTCCGTCCCAGTGTTATTAAATTAATTAATATTGAATA
>JAITYZ010002294.1:0-10908 GCA_027744595.1 Paronellides praefectus
AATTTCACATAAATCTACATAAATATGTTATCGAAAACAAAACAGATTAGCTCGCAGTGCAACAGTAAAGATAGCATTTGTTGATATAAGGAAGCAGATTAATAAATAATGCATTCAAATCTAACTGACCTGGTTTAATTTGATTTGAGTGAGAGAAAATTGGATTACTAAACTTTTAACAACATACAAAATTAATTATTTTTACTATTTGTATACAACGTACATTAATGTTTTAGGTAGGTTTGTATTATTCCATCCAGCGTCTGGTTTTTAAAATTATCTTTATAAAAAAACTAATACCACCAAACAAACTATATATATTTTACTGTTTGGTTTCGGTTGATAAAATATTATATCATTTTTTTAATTGTACAATGCACACTACCACAAACGACACGACACGGACTCAGAGAGAGATGCACTACTACTGAAGCAAGCAAACAACTCATCCGACAAAGACATTGGCATTATTAATACCCCCACCGCACCATTTCTACTTGTAATCTATTCATATAGGTATTAAGGTGGTTAATCCAACCAGTAAGTAATATTTAATCGCTAAAAATGAATTATGAGGAACATTCATAAACTACGTTTAGCAAATTCCACATAAATTCATCAAACTCACCCATGCCATTCACCTTCTTATTATATCGGATTTTTAAGCCCATTTGGATGAATATGAACATCTCCTATTTATACGTAGTGATGGCGTCATTTATGAACGTTCCCAAAGTTTATTAGGCATATATGAAATATGTAGACAGGCACCTGTTGTTATTGTGGTGGAGTAGTCTGGCAATCGAGGGTATACAGAAAATGAATGGCTAACTGACGCGCTTGCACTAAATTTGCGTTGCTGCTGCTTCTGCAGCGATTAAACTTTAATCCTTTTTAGTACTAATGAATATGCTTGCATATGCATCTGCCAGGCAGATTCGCTGGATAAAAGAAACATTTTTATGCATTGATTGATGTAATGCTAACGTATGCATGTAATTTTTTTTCTTGCCATATAAATTAAAAATAGATAGGTAATACTATATGGATATGGATAGTAGGTACTATACACATTGTGCATATTATGGGAGAAGAGGTAGGCATGCTGTATAATTCCTATGATCAAAATAACTACATGGGCATATTATCTTATTAACAATGTGTGTATTTTCTTGAGTGATTTTTTTCATTTTTTTCATTTCGTTCCGGTACTGGATATCAGGAAGATTAAGATGATACCACAATAACTGGCTTGTGTTCCTGTGCCTTTTGCAGAAATAAAAACTTGTTGTAAATATTGAATGTCCACAGGTTGAGATTTTCTCATTATTTTTGAAAAATTACATCAATAATCGTAACAATAAAATGCATAATGCGTAACGGATGCCGTGAATGGAGAGAGCAAGACAACTTTTTTTCGGGTGAAGGAACCTGTTGACCTTTGCCTTGACTGCTGTTGAGAAGAGAAGAAGAAGACATGGAAAAACACAAACGCTGTGGCTATGGAAACTATAAATATGATGATATGAATCATGTAATCTATGCATTTTGGAAGCTTCACAAACCACAGATCATCAATCATCATAATAAGGTGAAATCCATTTTCCATTTCTATCCCGACCACGGCGACCACCACAATCGTTTACAATTTTAATTTACATTTTACATTAAATGCATTTTTTTGCAAGCGAGCTAGATTAAAATTGAATCATATATGGTTACTTTGTACCAAATTTCAAGTGATCCATTAAGCCCTCAATTAAAAATGACCCGGGCTGTGTCTAATAAAAAATATAATTCCTTGTGTTACAAGCAAACCAAAACACAAGGGATACTTCTGAGGAAGGTCTTTACTGCCATGCGAAAACCTATGCTGCATTTTAAATGAAAATCACAAACCTTAAAATCTTTGTTGTGCTTTAAACTGTTTAGTCAATCAAACATAAAACAATAACTGCCCGGGCTAAAGGATTTTTCATAATTTTAACATTAAAAAAATTATATATTATTCATTGCGGCTCAGACATGGATAGAAAGTCATGGATGCGAATGCGGATTGCCAAAAGAAAAAAACCGGATGCAGGATGCACGCAAAAATGTCTTTTTTGTCTAGGACCAAAATGCTTACGTAAAAACGAAAAATACCTAGATACATCAAGAAAGATTGGTAACATTTTTACAAGCATGAGCTGGGCATAACCAGGAGACACTCACAACAGTTGACAGTGTAGCGGATCAGCAGCAGCAGAAAAAAATAACATATTTTTGGTACAGATGGTAAGAAAAGAAGAGTATTGCCCGAACCGAACACGAGGAGATGATAATACAAAGCATACAGATTGCCTTATGACGCTAGACTGTCTGAGATTTTTGGCCTTATTTCAACTCCAACAAAAATGGTCCCCTGGAATTTCAACTGGAGAAATCGTAGGAGGAGAGGAGGATGTGTAGGGGGAAAGATAAAAGAAGTGATTTAGATCACACATCACCCACGTAATCAGGATATGATGATGATGATGATAATGAAAAATCTATTTTTACTTTTGGAGTAAAAATAAAATAAAATTTCCCGGCTAATCAATAAAAATCGCTTTCTTGGTGGAAAATATTTCTTTTCTTTCTGCTCTTGTGTAACATCTTCCGTTTAAATTAATTAGCTCGTATGGAGTTACTTAAATTATAGTCTAATAATAAATAAGTAGGTGTTATTTATAAAAATTTACCAGGTTTGTAATTTTTTAGTCGTCTCCAGATCTTCAACACTTTTTCTCCATCAGTAAATTTTACTTCATATCCGGTTCCACAGTCTCATTCAGTCCATCCAGTCACGAAAAAAAATAATGTGATAATCTCTCAATTCATCGTGTCTAAGTTTTTGTAACCAAACAATTCAATCACAATCCACCTAAGCACTTTTAGTCATCACTCGTCAGTTTTTATCATCGCTATTTTTTGTCTCCATGTGCTTTTAAATATTCACAACCCATCACACATCAACCCCTTTTTATTATAAAATAATTCATTTGATGAGTCGACTAATTGCCTCGTATTCTGCCAATCAAATCACCAAAACCTAATTTTACACCGACCGATACGACGACAGTAACGTCAACAAAACGAAGGTAAGCACACACACAACCACCACAACAAACTTTTTTTTTGCACCTGTTCTTCTTCTGTTACTCAACCTCAACTTAAAAACACTTGCATCCTTTCAATTTCATTAAACTCTCTTAATAAATCAATTGAACTGCTGGTAGTGGTAATGCTGGTGAGCGTGAATGTGAATGGTGACGATAATGAATGATGTGCTGGGGGTAACACACCGGGATATACACCTGTGCTCTCTGCTACTAATCTGTTCATCTGCTCTTTACATTCTGTGATTAAATGCTCCTCTCCGTTTATATTCCTCCGGCATCTTCGTCATCCGTCATCCACTCAATAAACCAAACCAATAAAATGAACACGTAATACCAGCTTTACAACTTCCCACAAATAAATGGAGACAAATGTAAAAACCAAACCACTATATAGCCCACAACTATCACACCAGAGAGCATATGGTCACTATTCACGGTTTTCTTGGTACGACAGTGGTAATACTTTGCCTGCTTGTATTAATAGAAAAATCTTTTTTTAAAGTCCTTAACAAAACAATGCATATTCATTAATATTTATTTTACAACTTATATTAATATGCACAATACACACCACCTATTGTACTACCATGGTAAATACACACACACACAACACAGACACTTAACACACATAAATATATTATTATAAATACACACCAACAACACTTACAAGTTGTAAGTTCAACTCTTCTTGTAAAGTAAATATAAGTAGTAGTGTGCTTTAAAAATTGTGTAGGTGGAGGTGGCTGTTTTTTTTTGCTACCCCACTCCACAAACGCACAGGTGTATTGATTAATAAAAAATGCATTTATTGCTATTGCAACTTAAATTGTTCTACTATCAAACTCATAAAAATAACGTACAAAAATAAATGTTCTGATCCCATTGTTTTAACTTTATAAGCAATATTTTAAGAGAGTAGGTATATCTACCTGTTCATGTTCATGTGTTTGTGACATAAGGCAAAAAAAAGATAAATATACATACCAACAAATGCCAGCTGACGTACGTGCAAATAATAATGGGCAAATGCGAAAAAATAAATACACTTCTCTTCAATCCTTTTTTGGTAAATGCATTTTGGTCATCATCGTAAAAAATTTAACATTTAAAATGCACATCATATATACTCACATACACACAATATGTTTAACATCTCTATCATCTATATATCAAAAGTTATCCTTTAAATGTTATAAAAAATGAAGCAAGTGAAGTGAGTGAGTGAGTAGTAATGGGTTAAAGTCAAAAGTACAATAAAATATACAGAGTGAATACAGTTTTTTAATTTGTTTTTGCATACAAGTTTGTAATCTGTAATCTGAGATTTGAGATCACTTTAACTCTCATCCCAGTTATGTTTTCATTTTATAATAGTATATTAAATTTTTAACACCCACCCCCACGACCACCACCATCACAAAAAAAATCATTTAAACCAAATCATTCCTTAATTCAGTATCTTTAAGGTTAATGAAGAAGAACACAAATATAAAAATATATTGTTTTTTTGTTGACTTGACTTGACTTTGATACTGACTGTTAACTTGACTGTTTAGTGTGTGTGTGTGTGTGTGTTTGTGTCTCGCAAAGACAAACTCAAACGAAGGAGATTAAAACTTAAGGTAAATATCAAATACATAAGTCAATTCATGAAAGAAAAAAGAGATAAGTCCAGTTGTTCAATGATCATTGTTGGGTGCTTATTGGTTCAATGTTAACCCTCTCGCCGTTTAATTAGCTTTAATATCAGGTACAAGCACACCAAAAAATGAAAAATAATGATAAAAAGTGCATTAAACTCTGTTGCTCAAGTGTATAGAAATAGTATTTGTTTAAATGTTAAGAAAGACCACCAATTTATTCTAAAGACTCACCTTAATTTTATTAATGTGTATTTCTTTTGCAGATGTTGAAAATTAATGCTTCCTGAGAAAATGCAAAGGTCAGAAAGCAAGACAGCAAATCATCGTCAATCGAATCACTCATACTCATAATTTAATTAAAGTGCAATGTAGGGGTTAAGTCTGAGTGCATCAACAAAACGAGTAAAAAATCTTTAAATGACAAAAGTCAAGAAATTACAAAGTATTTATTAGTATACTTTAGTTATTCGTCAATAAAGTCTAGATTGTGTAGTCAACAACAGTAGTTATTTCGGCGTACGTCATTTGCTAATTTAGCAAATTGCTATATATATACAAATGAAGTATAATTATTATAACATTATGGATTATGGATCAAACTTTAAAGAGTTCCGGAAGTGATGTAGTCTTTATTTTATTATATTTTAACGCACAACACCGAGTATAAAAATTATACTACAAATTCATTTACCCCTTCACCTCCGAAAAATGACTGGTCGTCACCATCGCCAATCGCCATCATCATGATCGTCATTGATCTCTGCAGTTGCCATTCCTTCGTAAAGGTATGATTTTTTTTGAAAACTTATAAAGTTTATGATTAATAAGTTAATTCCTTAAAATGTAACCAGGTGGTTTAATGTAGTTGAACATTAAATCAACTGTTACCGTTGTTGTTGATTATCGATTGAAGATTCTTAAAATAACTAGAAACAACCTGTACATAGTACATATAGATGTATTAGTAAATATATTACGAATTTAGTAAAACATTGCATTGTGATCAGTCAATCACGCAGCACGCAGAGAAGCTTATTTTCATACACATTCATCTTGAGGTACTTTTTTTTATAAAGAAATCGTGAAATCTGTCGTCTGTCTGTGATAATTGAACAGTAAACGGCTATTTTTTTGAGCAACAGTGCAGCAGTATTAAGAGTAGATTTTGACAAGAGCGATTTATGTGATAAAGATATAATGATAAATATGACATATGACGTATATAGTTAGTCATTGTATGAAACTGCAGTTATCATATATTATTATAGTATGCTTCATTATTTTATTTCTGTTCATTTTTTTGTGAAGGATGAAAATGACTCATGGTCTGTGCCATTATTTAAACGTTATATAGTTCTTTTGTATATTTGTACTTTTGACACTTGCAGGTTATCCTGTTTGTTTTGTCGGTTTCTCTGGTTTTTACAGAAAAAGTATGAGTCATTCCTTTTGTTGACTTTGCCGCGTAAAGGTTCATAATCTTCATATATAGTTTTGTGAAGAAATTGTTGTTATTTGGGTTTACATTAATTGAAGATCAAAATTAACTGACGTGAAAATTTAATCGTACAAAAAATAATTTGCCATTTTGTATATTTATCTAAATTAGAAATGCTGACACGTTGTAGCTCTCTTTCCCGACATCTCTATTCCATCTCCATATCATCAGTCTGATTTGCTTTTGAAAAATACACGAGAAAAATGGGCTCTCGACTACGGAACCGGAAACAAGTAAAAAAGCTATTTGAATGCTACATGATCGTGGAAGCACCATGGACGTTGGTTGGTGGAGCAAGCACAAATACAAATGGTGCCTCATCAAATCATCATTCCCCTTTGCACCGCACGCCAAGTGAAGTTATCAGCAGTAGTAGCACAAATAATGGCCTTACCCCTTCCCCTATTGTTAAATCCGTATATCCATCAAATTACAATAAAGCGGATGTTGTCAAAACTGCCGCACAGTTTGCGTTTCCTTGTCCATCTCTCAGTGAAACTGTGGAGCTGTTCACTTTTGTGCTCACAAATGAAGATAGCAAGTGGACGTTTGGCTACTGTCGACATCCGCACGGAAGTAAAAGCTGTGTTCTCTTTTTAACTTTTCTCCCATGGCAGGAAATCTTTTACAGGGCCTTGAATTACCTGGCAGAGGTAGAGGATGGAAAATTAATAAGTTTTCTCGAAAGAATGTATGGTACCCCGATTCCAGAAGCAGGTACGTGTCTCTACATTCCAACCCATGCGAAACCCTTCATCTGTCCGTGTCCGAGTGATCTTTCGCTGCCATCGATTCCCGAAAATGTAAGAAAAGTTTTCATAAAACATTTTTCATTATTCGGTATACTTGGCCATCTGCGTTTCTCGTTGAAACTATATTTAATATTTAATATTATAATTATTAGAGAAACGTGAGTGAATTTTACAACGCCCTCACGACTGAGTCAATGCTGACATTATTCGCTGCCATCCTCTCAGAGCGCCGAATTGTGGTGACCTCGAAAAAAATCTCCCGTTTGTCCAGTTTAGTCGTTGCGAGTAATCTCTTTGCCGCTCCCCGTATGGGATCGTATACCTGCAGAATCTCTTGGGCAGGTGGTAAGGGTGGATGCGGACTCTGACACGGTGACTACCCCATTTCCAGAGGATTTGGAGGCAATGCCGGAAGATGTGGTTTATTTGCTAAGGAAAAATTTAACGGGGGAGAGGGTTCTGGGAGATGGACTCGCAAGAGCTTTTTTACGAGCTTTGGCTCAACTAATGGGCCATTATCAGGATGCGGTGAGAAATGATGGAGAGTCATTTGATTCGGATTTGTAAGTGGAATATATTATTTTGAAGATGGAATACACACAGGGGTACCTTTGCTTGATATTTAAAATAAAATGTTACTTGTAGGTTTGTCCAATTTGCACATCCCACACATCGTGATTACATTGAAAAGAAACTTTTAAAACTGCAAATATTCCAGCAGTTCATGGACGAAAGGCTAGAAAAAATCAAGAGTGGGTCTTGCGAATCGGATGAGTTTGAGTTGGAATCACTGGCGTGGAGGTCAAGTCGAGCTAATGGGAAAAATGGGTTGAGAGTGCTTGGTAGCTTAGCAAAGAACCAAAATAGGTATTTTATCAAACATTTAACAAAAATTTTAGCACAAAAAAAATCAGAATATGAATATAATCATGTGAATGAATCTTTTGGTGTGATTATTTAAAGGACTGCAATAAAAAAAGCCGGGAAAGCTGTGATAATGAGTGTGAAAAGGGAAAGCGAAAGTATAATTGAGTCAGTGAAACAAAATTCTGCTTTAAAATCTGCCGTGAGATCGGTAAAAAAAATAAATTAATTTAAAAAAATATAACAGAACCAGTGTAAAATGAAACTACAGTTTTTAAAATGTTAATTTATTTTCAGATAAAAGAAAGTGGAAAAAGCGTAAAGCACAAGGGTCACGTTGCATACTCTGACATTCGTTCAAAATTCCATGTGAATCCCTCCCACGCATCAAGTCGTACAAGTGCCATTGAATTTCCAGCCTCCAATACCTCGAAAATGTATCGTAGACACGGCGCTTCCTCCTCCTCTGTGGTAGCGCCTCATCCAAATTCCTTGAGAGTTTTCGACTCGATAGATTCATCGGGCAAGACGATCCCCTCCGCTCTCCATAAAAATACTCTATCTGCGTCCACGTCTCATCACCATTATCTCCGTAGCTCTGACGACAATCTTGTTCTGTCGACCAGTTCGTCCGCGTCTAAAATGAATGACTTGATGTTGGAAATGACAGGGAGACAGCACGCGAATGGAATCCAACCTCGACTAAGTAAATCAGAAGAGAATCTCATTGATCTCGACACCCCAGACGGGCTAGGTTTCGATTTAGAGTTAGATGGGTTAGGGTTTACCTTAGAAAATCCTCTGTACGATTTGCTAACAGATAACAACAATGTTTTTGTAGAGGACAAGACTGATGCGGAGCTACTCAGTGAGTATGGACTCACTGACTATTTTGCACAGATGAATTTCACTGGATCCAGCAATAGTGGGGGTGGAGGTACTGGTGGTGGTAACAGTGATGTTTTTAATCAAAGTGGTGGTGCTACCTCTCAATCCTCCTCCTCCAATGATCCATTTAATGTCTCAGCCAACAGTGATCCCTTTGGACCTCCCACTACCACCACCTCTGCCGCATTTCCTTCGTCCTTTATCAAGAAAAACGGTGTCGCTCCCCCCACAGCCACTGGAGGAAATACAAAAAATGGTGCACAACAAAGTGGTAACTCTTCTTTTGGTGCTTCGTGGGCAACTTTTGATTAAAAAACTATAAACATATATAAGCCTAAAATTATTTGTCATACATGTCATTCCCTTTTATAGACAAAAAAGCTCCTCCAAAATACAAATTATTTCGTCCATGTCAAATATGTATACTACTGTGCGCAAAGCATACAATAATGCAAGTTAATGTTGTAGTTTTAAGTGTTTTCTTTTTTTCTTTTTGCTAAAGTTTTTTATCATGCGATATTGAAACAAAAACGTAGAAAAACTATTTTTATGTGTGTTATCGTTATTGGTGTCGTGCTTCGTGCATATGTGTGCGTGGACGTAATATGAGTGCATTTTTTAATGTATTATCGAAAGTGCTGCTGTGTCCCACTGTTATATCATCATCAGGATTTAATATTTACAATATAATATCTTCCATTGCAACTTGAGATCATGACTTTTTGCATAATAATGCTATTCATAGGTAATATTAATTAATCATTCTAATCATTATCCCTTACTTTACTCGTAATTTTTTATATTCAATTTACTATTTAAAATTAAAATATCTGGTTAATTTTTTAAGTGCCGAAAATAATAATTGTCTATTTGTATTAATTTAAATGTACATTGTTGTTTAACGTCACGTCATTTCAAGAATTGACAGGCTTTAAAAAATTGCTGTCTTGTCAATTGTTTTTGTCTGAATTAAAAAACACTTTTGTGGTGGCTTTGCAATATTTTTGTAATAAAATAATTAACTAATCCTTGTTATATATTATATGATCATATGTCAAGAGATTTAAACACTAATGCAATTTATGAAATTTACGTAACATATAACTTGTATAACCGTACTAGATAAAAAACACTATATGCTTTTTGTTTTTGCCGTATTATTATGATATATCGTCGCGGTCGCGGGTAACTAAACCCTTAATAAATTATTATTGGTATTTATATTTATTTAAATATTCAAAATAATAAATCCACGTGTGAGTACTATGTGATGTCATTTTATTTTATTAAATTAAAGTTTGATTCAAAACATCATCTTTGGTTTAACTAAAAGGTGATGTTTTGAAAGGGAAAGTATTTGCTATATATTGTGGGCTTTTCATGGGATTTGCTTGCATACATATTGAAGTTGTAGTTTAATTGACAATTATTAATTGCTAATCGTATGTGTCAACCATGTATTAGGTATGTATTGTATTTATTTTATTTATTTGTATCGAGTCGTTGAACATTATTATGAGATTTTTTTTATGTATTACTGTCGACAGAACGTCAAAATTGACATGGGTCAAACTCTGGAGGATTTTTCTGTTTAAATTCAAAATATTTGGCTCTCTTCCCGAAATGATGATTATAATTACCTAATATGTTGCCTATAGTTTCGAATGTTTATTTTCCAATAACATGTTCGTCTAGACACTTACCTTCAGATAAAAAATAATTAGCTATAGCTTTTATACTTTCTGTTTCCTTACATTGAAAATGAAACTGAATTAAAATAAATATCAAGACATCGTACAAAAGTCGCCAAAATTTTGTTTAATTTTTGTGTTTATGTACGTTCATTGTTTATCAGAGGTTCTGATTCAGAACCAATTCCAGGATTGGAAATATATTTTGCGTTCACTATAATCCACAATATATCATCATCCCAGTGACATAATATATTATGCATGTATATAATTTTCGTTACCTTCGCTTCGACATGAATTGTGATTTGGAATATTTCAAGTTTCAATAAGCATTTCCGTCAAGTTCATAACATTCTGCATAAGTAAACGAACCCGTGAGCGTGGGCAGCTTCAAAACACTCATTTGAAATTCAAATTTTGAATTCTCCA
>JAITYZ010002295.1:0-16722 GCA_027744595.1 Paronellides praefectus
AAACCAATTTCCACCAAGAATTTATGAAATAAGTAAAATCCTCAGAAATATATTTCTGTAACACTCGCAAAAATCAGTCAAATCAGGAAATAAACTATGAAACCTACAAAAATAAAACACCACAACACACGCTACGCAGCAGCACAGCTTTGCTTGTCATGAGTCAGTTGTAAGGATCAATTTCCCTCCTGTGGTTCGGTTCCATGAATTGGGATATGAAAAATTAGGACACAGCACAGCTATTCGAAATGAAGCCCACCTATAACATTTCACCAATTTGTTTATTGATACAACGGCTTTTGTTTAAATGTTAATCAGAAAAGCTGCCCATTATTATACAATATTTTTTTTAAACGCCATTTTTTTGTTTAGCGTATAATTAACTGCTACAACACAGCTTTTGTGTTGTGTACTGTTCTGCTTTGCTTACTGTTGGTTTACTGACTGTATGGATGGAATAGTAGTTAGCGTGAGATTTCCGTGTCCATTAAAAATGACGAATGGGAATGACGACGAGACGACTACTTGAGTGTTTACGTGTGTGTTGTAGTACTAATATAGTTGATAGTAGGAGCAAACAGCTTATAGCATTTTACTACTTGAATTGAATAGTCTCTCTAGCAAAAAGCAGTGCGGCTCTTGTTATGCTGATGATGGTAAAACAGCAGGCGTCAATATAGCAATGCATACTAACTAACAAAAAAAACTGCTTAAATTTACTTAACTCTTTTTTACAATTTTACCTGCGCATCAAAATACACCGTCATCATCATATTATGCACGCATTCAGCCCATCACACATCACCTAATATAATATTATATATCTTATAAAACTACACACTCAATTTTTTCCCCATGTTTCATAATACAAAAGTAAAAAAGTGCTATTTGTACGTGCAAAACATCAAGTATGTATGTTATAAACGTTCAATACTCAACATCACCATTACAATTCCGTGCATACTGCCGCTACACTGCCATTACCATTACAATAATAATAACAATACGTACCACCAATTTTTTTTTCTTATCTTTTATTATGATCATATCATATAATACAAAGCCAAACCAATATGAAATCCATGAATTCAATATAAACTCACATGTAAATTATCCTTCCATTCGCATTATTATTATTATTCCCGATCCCATGAATGCTCTAAAGAAAAGCATTGAAAAAAAGTTGCCATTTAATCCAAGCATCATTCAACTTTCAAGCCAGCAGCACACACAAAATAGCAATATAAATAATAATAGCGTTCCATAACTTGTACTATATTACTTGCATTTTGCGATTGGAATATCCATTCCATGTTTTCTTGGAACAAAGCGAAATTCAATTTCCATCTTCATATCATAAAATGACATGAGCTTCCATGCGCTGCTGCTGCTGCTGCTGCTACGCAGCTGCCTTGTGTTGTACTTTTTTAATGGAGGAATGTACAAAAAAAGTATAGAATAATACACGCCCACCAATAATGTTCATGCAAAACAGTTAGGAAAATGAATTTTCCGATTTGATCATCTCATCAACTACAAAAAATATAGCATGTTATGAGATGGAATGAAATGGGAATTGATTATATATTATATCATGTTACGTACTCGGCGTGTTTTCAAGATTTACCTAAAGAGTTTCACGTTTCATCATTTATATACATACATACATTGAAACTTCATCATCATCGCCGTGATATGATATTTTATTATTTTAATCATCTTCCCTTTTGGAAGAAAAAACAACTCCTGTTCACTACCATCACCATTTTTCCTTAAAGTTTTATCATATCAAACTTTTAAAATCTATTTATGTACTTTGTCTTGTTGTATGCATTCATAAAAATAACATTATATTTATTTTGAAAAATAAATGAGCATAATATGTAAAGTTCAATAGAGGAGCAGGGAAAGATGTTTTGCTTAGATTGCTTGCGATTGGACTTATTAAAAAAAATTGTAAACAAGGAATATTATTTGGATTACTTCATACTTTGATTCATACTACTTCCATTTAACATTGTTTTTGTTGCACAGAAAAAATACCCTTTTAATAAAATGTTGATGTAATTAACTACCCACAGGCCACAATACAGCCAGTTTAGTCTACAAAAACTTGTTATTACAAAATAATAATTTCCAGCAATGGCATAATATATTATGCATACCAGTTATCCTTATGAAGTGATTGGAATGAGTGAGAGATTTGTTTCTACAATCAAAAGTTATTAGTGCCACTTTTATTATTCGTCCCACTCCAATGTTTACAGCGTAGCGCTTTACTACTCTCACGCGACCAAGTGGTCAATTTAAGGACAAAGTATTTTCATTGTCAAATTAGTACACACAAGGCATACAATAAATTACATTATTGTGGAAAACAAAACTAATGTATTTACAAGTAAATATTTGATAATATGTAGGTACCTTATATTATATAAAGAAAAAAATGCGCTGGAGCATATATGCATATCGACATATAGAGTGCAGTAAATAAAAAACATTTGAAAAAGAAGTAGACAAAATACATTTAAATAATAGAAATATAATATTTTGATGACGACCATACGTGATGATTTGATGATGACGGTTTAGTTTGGATAGCACACTTAAAAATAAATAATAAATGAGTTGGAATAATAAAAAAGGATAATTTTCTCCGTCATCGATTCCGCGATGAATACTCCAAAATGTTGTATTAAATATATACCTATTTCTGTTCCACGTTACAATTTCTTTTTTCTTTGCCTGGTAAACCAAAAGGGTAAATACTTTTCTCCCAGCTTAATTTAAAATTAATGGCTAGCCACTTTTTCCTAGTTTTTTTCCAACTAAACTCGATAATGCCTACTTGAAACCACTCGACTTGATGCTTAAGATTTATGTAAATTATTTCTTCGTATGAAAGACGGGTGATTGTCTTGGACAAGTATAATGTTCATAGAGCTTACCTTGAAATTCGTTGGTTATTGGTAAACTTATTTTTTTCTTGGATATTTTTTATTGATTACTTGACGTCTGTGGGGACGGTCAGGTAAGAAATTTGCATGTTGCCCCCAAAAACCCATCATACATACCTATAATGACTCATCCTTCATTGCTGCGTGCTGCTGTATATATTTGTGACATGAAATTGGATTGCATTTGATTAGCTGGTTTTGGATCGATATCAGGACAATTAGCAAGTGCATTGCATTACTTATGTATAAAATGGAACACCGCTATTTTTGGAAGTACCACAAAATACAAAGCTACTGCTGGCTATATAACACAAAAATCATTTTTATTACAACAAAAATTTGAGAGAGAAGAAGTAAGAGGAAGGAAGGCCAGCAGCCAGCCGGCACTGTCATGGCACGCCATGCCATGCGATTAAATATTATGCCAAATTGTAATAATAATTTAACTTGCATGCATTCATATTTATAAACATGCTAAAGTCATTATTGAAAATGAAATGCATACAAAAATAGGTATCTATCATTTTGATGCAAGTTATACCATTTACAGTTGAGCAAACTTGGCAAAAGATTGAAGGGCAAAGTAATATGTGCAATGCTGATATTATCATAACGGTCCATTGACAAGACCAACAAAACAACTGCTGCGGCTGCTTCGTTTGTGTTTGTAATTTCAATGCATTCTTCTTACTATTATTGTTGTTCTTGGTGCCTTTTGCCTTCACACTAACTTGTTAAATGTAGATGTACAATGACAATGGAAGCCAGTCAGTCAGCAAATGTATTTCACTGTGTCAGTGTCACCCTCAGCAGTCAACTTGAGCCTTTCCTGCATTTAACTCTTTAATTTTTCATTCATCAAAAAAAATAATATCAAATCCTTTTTCGACACTTGCATGCAAAGTAGATGTATACCAGAGAAAAATGCAAGATAGGTAGGTATATTATAAATAATATAAAAAATGAATGTCAGCCAAAATCTAAAATAAAATGGTAAGCTGCTACTACACACTTCTAAGCATCATCTGCTAGCAAGGAGTATGGAAGGATGACGGCCAAGAAGAATTCAAGAGATTCCCAGTATTCAACCATGTCAACTCTCTATTTACTCGCATTTATGACTAGCCTATATGGCCAGCAGTAACAAAAGCGAGTCTAATTCAATTAAAATACCTAATGCATCGGCATTATGCATGCGCTCCATGAAAACCATGAATGTATTATTATCCACAATCCTGTATTACAGTAATTACTTCCCCAAAGGCGACTCCTGTAGTCCTGTGTCTCTAAATTTCATTCTGTCTGGACTCTGGACTCTCTCCTCCAGGAATGAGCATTGCAGCATCTTATGTGCGTACACAAACTACTTAAAACAGCAGAGAATGATGATAATAATGACTGGAGTGTTATAGTTATATGGCAGATGATGATATCACATCATGATCATCATCACCACAATCACATCATCATGTAATCGCTTTAATGCGTTTTGCCTTCACTTCTCTGGAAACGGTAGGAGCAGCAGCCCAGCAGTAGTAGGAGTATAGCAGCAGAGCTGTATTAAATTTTATTATCATTCCATTAGCCTACCACCCAGCATGACATGTTAAAAAGTCTACCACCCTCACCAGAAAGCCTAAAACCACCTTTCATTTATGCATCTCCCCCCAATGCTACATACATACATCTAGCTGTTTTATTTGGCTTTTTAAGCTACTGCTTTGTTTTATGTGACAAGACAATATAATGCTATTATTGCCACACGAACAGCTACACAACTAACAAGCTATACTATACAATAGTAAAAAAAGTGCTGCTCGCTATCACCATTCTAATCTTTGCTTCGCCATCGCATCGTCATCATTTATATTGCAGTGTAGTAAAAAATAGAGAACGGGGACTATATTAGCTATGGAACATTGAACTGTGAGCTCTTGGCTGTCTCATTGTTTTTTTTCTCGTGTAAAACAATCCAGGCTGCTGGTTTTAAGGTAGTAAAATGTAATATCATCCCAAATTGCAAGTAAAGCCGCTTTTTCAAAGTATGCTGAAAGGAAATTGTATTTGTTTCCACCCGGAAATCAACACTGCTCGGTAGTGGTGCTGCCTCAAAAAAGACAAGAAGAGAAATGACACCGCAGCAGAAAAAAAACATGAAAACAAGCACACTGGCTGGACTAAACACTGGCTTTGTTGGCCTGGCCTGGCACTCTCTCCACTCAACAAAAACTCATTCGCTTTCATTTCTACTGCATTTAATTCCTATAGATCATTGTTCCCAAGTGTAAGTCCATAGGTTGTAGTAGGTGTATGTAGGTCGTAGGTAGCCAACAAACAAAACTAGAGCCTCTCTCTCGTAAAATAAGCATGTACCTAAGTACATATCTTATGCACTATTTAATAGCTCGCATAACAAACAAGCGGAAGCTCTTTTTCATCGTCATCTTCACACCAAAAGAAATCAAGCCACTGTGTTACTTACATACATGCTTCAATATACCTAATGTATGTATATATATTATATTACACCCTGTAACTTCACTTGGTACAGTTTTTTTCCTATTTCCTCTCTCCATTTCAATTTCATTGTGCGTATGAGTGCCTCTATATTCATTCCTATTCTCTGGGATCATCAATAATAACATCTGCTGTCCATGTCTGTGTGCCTTTTCCTTCTCTCTCTATATATTTTATTCCATCTCTGCATCCGCACTGATTTATATTGGCTTGAGCATGGAACGGTACTATAGGCGGAGACACACACACACACAGTGCGTATATATATGTGACTGAGATTTTTCACTACAGAAAAACAATCCTTGCCAATTTTACCTCTACTACAACAGCAGCAGCCACAATAAAATATTAAAATGCATTGAGTGAATGTCCTTTTGTAAAAAGCGAGTAAATCATAATCATCTTCTTCTGCTGCTTGTGTAGTTGTGTTGTTGGTCTCCTCCTCTTCATCAGAATTCATTCTGCTGGTACTCATGCAAATAAGATAACTAGTGTGCCTGTGTGTATGTATTCGTATGTTTGTGTTTTTTATAATAGTCAAACATGTCTTTGTGATTGCTCAACCCTTTTATAAGGGCAAGGTTCAGTTTACACTACTATCAAACTCACTCAGCATTTAAAAACATACAGTTTTTCTGTAATGTTGCCTTCCTAGTTCCTTCTCAAATACATTTTATACACAGACGTATATCATCATCATTACCAAGATATTACACGAATGATAATCCTGCTGCGCGGATGATGATATGGTGATGACGAGTTGCATTGCAGTGAGATCATCATCGTTGCATGATAACAACAACAAAAAATTGCAATATAACAGGAATTCAGAAATCGAAATCAACACCTCAGGCAGGGCTACCACCATCACCATGCTGTAGACAAGATACTGCTACGAAAAAATAAATAATCGCAATCAACTTTATACATACTTAATATTATATATCCACAGTCCACACACACTGTGTTTCATTTTTTCATTGTTGCAAACCTGTTCACAAACGCATGCAACAGCAGCGCAGCGTTTTTCGTTACTGAAACATTAAAGGGTTAACAAAGCAGCCACAGGAACATATGCCTTCCTTGTCGCCATTATAATCAACGAGTAAGTACAACGAACGCATGTACGATAGTCCTTTTTTTTACAAACAATGCAAGATGTTTTGATGGTGAAGGGTTTTTTAGTATTGTGGTTATATAGGCAATTTCCTGTCTGTGTGTAGTAGACTTTGGTAGACTTTAAACCAAACAGTGTAGCTAAAATAAACATCATGTTATTTTTTTTATGAAGAAGAAGAGGATATAATAATGGTAGTATACTCATATGATATTGATAAGATAACATAAAAACACTACAGTCAACAATGTATACATGCATGCTTTTTTGAACCAGAGTTAATGAGAGAAGGAAAAAGAAGACGAGTGGAGATTGGAGATTAAGTACCTCCTTGCAGCTTCATCATTATCACCGCAATTATTCTTAATGCGTGGGTGGATTTTATATAAGGACCTCAATTTTTAATACTACTTCCTTTTTAAGGTACATAGATTAAAACAATGAGTCTTTCAATTTTAATGATTGGTTCTTCCTACAAATAACGAAACGAAGGTGAAGAATAAGGACCATCCACTGTTGTGTCCACTGAACAAATATAACACTTTTTTTATATATTAACTGACCATGTATAAAAATCATAGTGAACTGACTAATACTACATGTTCTAGATAGGAACATACATTTGATTCGATCAATTGTTTAACTAAAATTTAGTTTTGTGCTAAAACTGCTATATAGTGCTGCGTATAGTTTCCTTCGAAAAAAAAGACCAAATACATACCTGCAAATCATCATCACTCGGAAAGAAAGACCAAAGAAAACACACTCAACAACAACACATTCAAAAAGTCTGTGATCTTTTACGTAGAACATCCGTGCAACCTTATAGATCCCTTGAGAAAGAGGTGATCTATACAGGTCACGTTAAATTTTTAAGCTAAAATAGCGAGTGTGAACTGTGCTGTGAAAGAAAAAAGGAGGAGGAGGAGTAGCGGTTCAAAAATGAAGTCATCTACGACGCATCAATCCGGTAGTGTTCATTTACTCGTACGGAGATCTTTGGTATGGCTTTTAATTCATGGAATGTTGCCCATTCTCACGAGGGCAGTAGAATATGGACGTAAGGAAAAGTTTCATATAAAAAAAATATATTAATTAATCTCGACAAATTACAAATCTATGATTATACCACGTAGCTGAACTGCGCATGTAATTTTTTTTAACAGCGTCATTAGAATACCTAGTCCGGGACATAAAGGATTCCTCCTCAAAATCCCACGTTGAACCTAAAGAAATCTTTCTAGAGTCATATTTCCCCAGTCATTCCGTCGTTATTCCGTTAACCAACGGTTCCTCAACCGCTCCTGTGTACAATGTACATCCCAACGGGGAATTTGTCGTCATTGCCCCAGAGGGTCATGGAGTAATGGTTCTAATCCAGCAGCTACGCTTGCGCACTAGTGTGATCTATTCAGAGGAGGAGGATGCCACATTTTTAAAATGCAGGGACTTTATAAAATTCCAAGCTGGGAATCAAACATCCTTCAAGACTTGTGGAGCTGTTTTGAAATACTCCAAGGAAGGAAGTCCTCGTCAACTATTAGGCCCTAGAACATTTTTATCGGATGAGAGGCAGTTAACCATACGTATTCACACAGATAAGACGCTTGCTGATCATGATTACGGCTGGCATGAAACCATTGCTGTTGAGCTAGTAATAACTGCGTTCCAGAGATGCCCAAAGTCCAGTTTCATGACCCAATGGGCCAAGTGGACGGGCAACAATAAGATCAAGTCTTGTTCTCCAAGTGAGGACGTGATATGCGTGAATGTTGACAACTTTTGCGATGGCGTGATGAACTGTGGGGTGAAGGGCCCTTTTGGCCACGTGGGATTTGATGAGCAGAACTGTAAAGCATTGAAATCAGCAGGACCTTCTGATCCTGCAGTTAAGCCACAACCAGTAGCGCCCACTTCAACTGTTGTGCCCCACATTGGTGTTAATACGCCATACGTTCCACCCTCAAAGAAGACGCTAAGCCCTTTGTATCTCATATTAATCTTTAGTGGGGTTGTGCTTGTAGTTTTTGGGGCGTGTACGTGGCTGGCGAAAGCAAACGAGAAAAAGTTTCAGCACACCGTCTACAGGTTTTCTACAATGAGGAGGAATAGGAGGAGTAGTAACGCAAATGGTGGGGGTAATAGGGGAGGAGCAGCTGGGGTAACTCCAGGAGGAAATAGCACTCCAGAAAATAATGAAACAACTTTAAGCAGGTAAAAGCATATGCATTATGCAATCCTCCAAACTAATCCACTACCAGTAATTATATTTATTCTTCAAAACTCCTTGTTATTTGCAAATTTTAGAGTGCCTACCGCACCTTCAGACGGTGTCACTCCAGGAAATACAGGCCCTGATCCAACCACGGAGGGTCCTCCACCTTATGATGACCTGTTTCCTACTGCAAGTGCTCCACCTCTTTCACACACGCCGAGTCCAACACCAACTATAACTAAATCTGCCATTTAATTACAAGTAGTTTTTAAAAAATGCAAAGAAAAACTACAAAATGTTCCTTCTTCGTAGAAAAAAAAAGTTTTCTAGTTTTTCAACAATTCAATTTTTTTAGAACATAGGTAGGTCCCAGACGTAGAAATCAGACTAGGAAAAGCAAAAAAGCGTTATTTTTCGGCAGAGCCATTCAGAAAAATAAGTCGAAACTGCAGTTTCTTTAGCCATATAAAGTCACACATTTTGAAATGTTAGTATTTTCATCAACACAGCAGCAGTGTGGCAAAAAAATGGTATATAGCCTTTTCAGCGGTAAAGAGCAGACTGGATATAATAATTTAGAAAACATACAAAAAACACAATACAACAAAAAATTGGCTTAAATCTTTTTATCTTATCATCTTTCCTGTCCAGTTCATCAAATATTCATAATCTTCATTCCATCCAGACTCATGGACACCAACAACGAACGCACAAAATACAGCCCGTTCTTCTCATTTCCCCATAAAGTAAACACACGACTGAAGTAATATGTAATCAATCATATTGCTGCTCATGTATGTAGTTCAACAAACAATTCAAAAACATAAAAATATTTAAAGAGGTCCATTCTCACAGTTTTCTTTTTAAGCTTTGACTTTCGAATATGTATGTAGACTACATATTGTAGTTAGCTTATAAAAAGTAGACATATTCATTCCAAAAAAGTCACTTTAAACAGTCCATAATTTTAATTTTTCACTTTACTTACCAATTTACAACAAAGTCCAAGTTTCAATGAAATGTTTTTTACTTGTGCAAACCAAAGTACGTGGTACTCACTCGTGTGCGTGTTTGTGTGTCTGTTTTTTTACATTTTTGAATTCGAAAACTAAAGCGTCTTAACGCAATACTCAATGATAGCAGAATAAATTATGTAGCAGAATAGATAGAAAAAAAATAGAAAACAATCCAGCAAAGAAAAAAGTATACTCGCTTTGAAATAGAGGCACCAAAAATTGAAAATACTAACTTTTAACTTAAGAACTTAATGATAAAAAGGAGATTTCCACCATTTAAAAAAAGTTAAACTGTTGTAATAATAATAATAGTTAATGTCATCCTCTCTCTGATAATTTGCTCAGATCCTGCCTGTGAAACAAACCGCCGTAATTTTATTGCGGTTAAAAGAAAAAGCAGAAACTATTCATGAAAGCGCATTTAAATGAATTTATCCGTTAATATACGCAAGATAAAGTAAAATGTCAAGTGTTTTTGTTCGTACACAAGAAGCCATGATTATATATCTTTGTTTTTATTATAAATATACCATTACTCATGTTTTAGCTAACTAGAAAATTATAAGTGCAGTTTATAAGTAACTAGTCACAAGTCTTTATTGTCTTTGATAATCTTAACAATTTTTCTTCGTAGATACGCAGACATTCATTTCAATAATGGAAACAATCAAGGCCAAAAATAGTCATTTTCGTTCGTAAAGTTGCAATAGTTAATTAATAATAATTAATAATTATTATTATCTATGTTGTTATTTGTTCACTAATTAATTGATGGGTCTTCCACATTTCGTTGATATTGTTTCCATTTAGTTATTATACAATTATTATAAAGATTTTGTACAAACTGTCGACAGATTTCATATTAGTTAGAAGAAAAGAGAAAGTTTGTGACTCTTCCGTTTTTGTTTAAACAAAAGTAATATAGTTTGTGGTGCACACATTTAAAAAAAACGTTATAAAATCAGTAATACAATGAAGCAACTAACCAATTGACAATATACTAAAATTCTCTGTCATTTGCTGTAAAAGTATACGAAAATGAGATAATACTACAATTTAAATTTACTACGATTTAATTTTTAACTTTTGACAAAAAATCGTTTAAATTACTTAACAAAAACTAACGTGACACAAAAGTTGTAACAGTGAACGTTAAAAAATAATTGCAAAGGAATAATTAAAAAATATACATTTTAGTGCCGCAAACTGATCTCACCTTTTTGTCAAGAATGAAGCACTATTATAAAAGTTAACTTATATAATTGTTGTTTTTCAATGTAACCAATTGTATATAAGCTACGACTACATTAAATGATGGTGAGCCCACTGTTTGGCTTAAAATTAAATTAAATTTGAAAAAACGTTAGTCCACGATTCTATAATTCCTGCTGGCTAATAATCTTTCAGTTGCAATTAAGATACACAGTTAAATATTCGTGTGAAACTTGAGCTAATTGTAAGAATTGAAGAAATTGTATAAATTTATGGTTAAATTCGTAAGCATAAGCTAGGTAGTTTAGTTTAGGTATTTTTCGGTGTTTGCGTGTTGTGAAATGAAATTTTTGGTGATTATCGTGTTAGTTTAAAATATGTATAAAGTATGCAGCATGTCTATGTAATTATAAAATTCAAAAGATAAAAACATACCATTATTCTTAATCAAAATTCACACGTTACGTTACACAAAGTATAATGATATTACAGGTGTAAATGAATTGTGACAGGTGAAAAAAATGTGTGAAATCAAAAGTGGAGATGCGTTTTTAATAAAAAGTACGTTTTTAAAAGAGAACAAATCAAAAAATGATGACGCTGAATTGCAATAAAATAAAGCATGAATGACAAGTGGTTGGAGTACTCTTACAAATATAAGCATTTTGATATGTGTGCGCAGCAGTATGGCCATAGTAATCTAACTAAAATGACTGTCAGAGAAACGTGAAACGTGTTGGTAACAAACATTTTGGTTGAAAAGCGAAAACTTTCTTTCATGTTTTCATCATTGAGTATTTGTATAACCCTGGGCGACAAAGTTTGTATTGCTATAATTTACAAAATGGATAAAGTACTACCCTCTGGGGTGCATGTTTCATGGCCCAGACCTTAATTGTAAGGTGAGAATGAGTTTAAAATGAGAACCCAAAAAATGTATTCACTGACTTTCATCATGTTTCTCTCTGCAAATTATTATTGTAAATGATGCTCATATAAAAATAACGACCAAGATGTTCTAAAACGAGAACCTTTGTTTACTGCCGTAATTAATCAGAGAATGATTAACAATTAATCAGACAAATAAAGATAACAAAATCTGCATGACTACCATTTCGCTTGATCGTGATAAAGATACTATTTACTCCTTTTGCATATAGTGAATCGCAATACCGCAAACTCTGTAAAATGCATATAGGTAAGCAACAATGCACAATGAAAGCAAAAACAGGTATGTGAGCATGATTCTCAGCATGTCAAGTAAGAGTAAGATGAGTTACACAGTTACAAGTCAACAATGAAACATTCAACATTAGCAATAATATGCATTATGAATTTATGAAAAGTGTCTTTTGTATGTTGCAAAAAACTTACTTGATTTATAGAATAAACAACACCTACGTACAAGTGCAATAGGCTGAAAGAAAACTAGCAATTTTCCTCCCATGTGAGGGGTGGATTATATATCATTTGTAATTTTTCTTAAAACTTGTTTTTTTATTTGACCTTAAAACGTCTTGAATACTTTTTTTTGTAGTTGTAGTTCTACTAGATGAACATGTTTTTTTATTCTTACTTTAAAATCCTGACTTGAGGAGTGACTTGACTTGCATTTCACCATAAAATTATTAAATTATTGAAAAAACAGTACACCAACATGATTACTTTACCAAGAATACTACTACACAGTCTAAAGTCTAAAACCCTTTGTTTTGCTTTTTAATACAAATTTTTACACAATAAAAAATAGCAGCACATGATATTAATGTCTAGAATGGACATGATGTATAACACGATAAAATACCAAAGAACACGCGATGCGAATATAATTTTTTTTCTACATTCGTACTTTCTTTCCTTTAGATCAATATAAGGTAGTAAGGCAATTAAGGGCACAGAGTAACCTACGTGAGCTCTCCTTTTTTCTTGCAAATGATGACACTAATTTCCTGTCTGGTAATAACAACAACAAACCAAGTTTGAGAATCTGTTGGTTTTTGCACACATGTCGTTTATTTGGTCGACCGACCCTGATCCTTAATCGTTATCTTCATCAGCGTGTGTTCTTATCGCAAAATTGGCTAGTTTGCAAATCAAACACGTACGTTGGCGAGTTAAAACCTACTTTTCACCTACTTTCTTCGTGATGGCTAATACCAATCAACGGCTCACTAGACAGAGAAGTAAAAGCGAAATGAGAAAAAATACTTTCACAATCACTTTGCAAAAGTTAAAATGCAAAATAAAATATTATACAAAAAAAAAGATCACAGGTAAAGATGAAAATATATAATAATATGTATGTTTTGCCCCAAAACATTGAATTAAATGCTATGACTGTTTTTGTAAAAAAATACTAATAGTTTTAGCAATTCCACAAATTAATATTGGCAGTGTCAGCGATCACATCGACTAGGGGGTGTTTGGACCCACCTCCGCCAACGCTTGTTGCTCCTTCTTTCGCGAATTTGTTGTTGTTGGCGAGGGAAATGACATTGTTGGTACCTTGCTCCTTGTATCTTTTAAATGACTCGATGATCCCCCTGCGAAAAATACATTGAAAATATTTGTAAATATACCATATATTTATACAGTTTGCAAAGTATTTGTTTAGTAATCTAGCACTTACATGAACATTGGTTCCTCATTTGTAGCGTGTAGGAACCAAAGGAAAGGTTCGTCAAAAACGTATGACTCAATTTGGGCGTTTCCACGCTTCAAACCCTTGGGGATACCTGGTAATTCAGAAGGATCATCTGACAATACACCTTCCTCTCCAATTTCCTCGGAAACTTCAGTTTCACCGTCGTCATCTTCAGCCTCAAGTGGGGCATCCTGAGACACCGGAAGTGAGGTCACTGCTTCCTCTGTAGAACCAACAGTTTCGGCTTCCCCAGTGCCATCCACAGATCTAGCACTTCTTCCAGTGTTTTCTTCCTCAACAATCGGAGCGGCTGAAGAAGATGGAACTACAACAGAGTCATCCGCGGATAGTGAAGGAAGCTGTGTGGTTACTTCTACACTGCTGGTGTCACTGGCGCTACCAGCCTCTTGATCAGCAACGACCTGGCGATCGTCTTCTACAGACCCACTTTCTTCAAACACTGCTGGGTCATTCCTAGGTATACTGTCATAGTCTGCCTGTGAGTTGAGTGTGGCTCCAGTAGCGGAAGCAATGCGGAAACTGTCTTTGGAGATTTGAACGTGGTTTGTTTGCACAATTGGGTTGAGGAAATGTGAGCTGGCTACACGAAGAACTCCAAACAAATTTTCCCTCACATCTGCACTGCAAAATGTGTCAACGACTCCGCGTTTCTGGAGAGTTTCGGCGTGTCTTGTGGTTGTGGTGAAAGTGGCAGAGGGAACTTTCACTTTCATCGTTTTTACTCCCCACCCAGGGAAGTTTTCGTCGAAAATTTCAGTTAGAGCGGTGGGTTGTAACATGAGCTGAAGAATGGTAACATTTCCTTTAGGCTTGAGGAAAACAACACTTCCGGTTCCACCCTGCAAAAATAAATGTACACCTTATAGCACATGTATTTTACAAAACAAAAAAATAAAATTTAACCGGAAGGGAAAATTATTGTATCACCATTCATTTCTTATTTACCTTGAACAATGCAGCAACCGCCGCAAAAGCCTCATTTTCATAATAAGGCATCAAACCCTCTACTTCCATGTATGGCACTAAAGGTGAGTCCGAAAACTGGTCAAAACCTCCATCCCTCCATGGCCACGCCCAGTAATTTTCATACTTGATTGTGTTACTCAACACAGCCTTTGTAAATGGATAAATGGCACTCCCATAATAAGCCGCTTTGGGCATGAAATCAGGAATAATACCATCAGTTTGCGCAGCGATATCTCTGTTAATTTGCTGTGTTGTTTGAGGGGCATGATTCTGCTCCACTTTCTTCACTTCCGTCCCCAAAATTCTCATAGCAGGTGTTATCGTCACGCCGCTATCATTCGTGTAAATGGTACTGTGGACAGAAAAGTTGGCCAGTCGCAAAGTGTTCACCATGCTTGAAAACATTATGGCCATCTTGTTTCTGGGAAACTCCAGCACTGCCTCGAAGCCTGTTGTAGGCACTGGGTAATTTTGTTGTTCGTTCACATTCGCAAGTGTGTAGTGAACCCCAAGGGGAAACACAAACTCCACACCTTGGTTCAAGTACATTACCCGTTCAGGAGCACGAGCTTCTCTATCATCAGTGCTACGGATGTAGCGACGTACCCATTGTTTCCCATCTTCACTCCCAGCGGATGAAGAGACAACAGAAGTAACAACGGAAATTGCAAGGGCCACCGCTAACACCACCACCACACTTCTTTTCACTTTTCGGTGCCCCATCTTTCTAACCCGCGGAGTTTTTATTTTCTCTGACCTTACCAGTTTTAATATCCGCCACGACTTCCGCTGCTGAGATCTGTGAAAAGGGAAATGAGTTCAATTTCATGCCACCACGGATCCTTTTATATGACCAACTATTTTGTTTTGAGCTGCACTTTTGAAAATGCATCATCAAAAAAAACATCATTCGTCGTAGATTTTGCCAAGGGGCGATGATTCTTAGCCTTGACCATTAGTTAGTATTTAGTATGCTGCTATTAGCTTATAGCTATAATATAGCTTCACTTTTGAAGATGATTTAAATTGAGTACTGAAACAAGTCTTCATTGGTGTATAGGTAGGTAGAAGATCTTTGTTTTGTAGAGTAGGATAACCGGTCTTAGCTCACAGTAAAGTGTGACTCTCTAGTTTTGCAGAGTGTGGCGTTGGGTTGGGATGTAAACGTACAAAAGCCTTTAAAAAGTTAAAACCAGCTTCATTCAAGCTTCAAGAAAATCCTCATATCATATGGCGCATCATCATAACCAGGTTTTGAATGCAAAATTTCAAATAAAAGAACTAAAAACCTCTGACGTGACAAGTCAAGCTACTTATATTATTATTTTTTATTCTCACTTTTTAAATCTGTAGTCCTTTTTTGCGTCAACAATAAGCGTTTAATCATTGATCATTATTCAGTCTAAGTAAGCAAAAATGTATTATTAAAATGCATCGTAATTGTATACCATCCAACAGTACAAAAGTACAAACAATCAGGTCATCACGAAGACTGAATATTAAGTAAATACACAAATGCCAAACAAAACAACAACAATTTCTTACATCAATAATTATTATTGAAAGTAAAAGTTTTTATGATAGGGTGTTTGTCATATTTGACCCAGTGCATGACATGAACACAGACAAGACCAAGTGACGCCAAGAAACAAAGACCAAGTAGAGTACAAGCTTCATTATTGGCGTAATATTATGATGATGATGTGATTATGTGATGATATGATAACGATGAACATGAAATGAAACACACATGGCAAAATAGGAAAAGTATGGAAAGAACGGCTGATATTGAATGCCTTGTGAAAGAATTTAATGCTAAGTGATCCGCAATAGAAATGCATGCACTTGGTTTTAGTCGGATCGGGGGTTGTTGTGTTGGTGCACCTAGGAAGGAAGATTACTGGATCCGCCTACTATACTACTAAAGTTCTCCGTTTGTCAGTTATATTCAACACTGTTAAGTGTTAAGTCAACAGTATTTGAAATTTTAATTGAATTACATATTTGTACACCGAGTATAAAAGAACACGTATGTGAGTGAATGGGGCCTTAGTGAA
>JAITYZ010002296.1:0-21472 GCA_027744595.1 Paronellides praefectus
AAAATGTATTTTGAAAAGTATTTTGTATTTTAAATACATTTTAGAAAAATGGCTCAAAATACTTTTGTATTTTAAATACATTTACGACTTAGAAGATGAAAATACAAAATACAAAATACAAAAATGTATTTTAAATACGTATTTTGAAATACTTGTATTTTAAATACATGTATTTAGCCCATCCCTGATGTATGGTAATATGAAAAGCTTAAACAGCTTTACGGTAGTGGTGACATTTGGGTGACAAAAAAAGAATCGAGCAATTTTTGAAAAATGCGCCGTGCGCACAACAACCAATGTATCAACTTGTAGATTATTTGTACATTATAGATTGAATGAAATTTAAAAGCAGTACCTTTTTTAAAATGAAGTGTACAATGTACAACGTAGTTATTAAATATATATGTAGATATTATTTAAATTCAGCTGCATGTCTTTCTTAATTTAAATCCTCCATTTATTTAAATTTTCCCGGCCGAGCAAAAATATTTTGGAAGAAAGAATGTGAAAAATGGAATGCAAACCTTGTTTTTTTTGGCAAACAACAAAACTATTGATACTTTTTTATTTCGTCGTCGTCACCGCAATCGGTACTCAGAAACAAAAATTCTAATTTCAAAAATCGGCGATCCAAAAAAAAAGAAATCCAATTTTTTCATTGAGAAAATTTGTAAAATTAAGAAAATAAAGTAAGGAAAAAATCTTACATTTACATAATCACAGCATCAACAAAAAGCGATATGAGGGGAACGACAGTTACTAAAATTGTAAATAAAAATACGTACTTAAAAAAATAATGTATAAATAGAAAAAAGGGGGGTTATTATTGGTACATATTTATCGGTAGTTGCGGTGACGACACGGGAGAAAAATAAAATAAAAACGATTGCGAACGAAAAATCAACTTGTTTTCTAGGCTAAATTTAAATTAGCTTAAAATATGATATAATTATAAATTAAAACAAGGATGGCAATATTATAAATAAAGAATACGTGTATTACGGATAATATTAAGAGAGAGCTACCTTCAAAAACTAACAAAAATTACTACTGGACCTCCTACTTCAAAATAATAATAAAATCAAATTTTTTCCCATAATAAATTATTGTATTTGTCCAGAGACCCCCGTTTTACCACAATTCAACCCAGATTACAATACATTTTTTCACCGGACTTGACCGGAAAAAAATATATTTAATGGAAAAAAAATGTAAAAGAAATAAAAATAAATCTTGACACCCATCCACCCACATCACCACAAATCTTGACGTTTAAATTTACAAAATATAGAAAAAGAGAAAATGGGAAGGAATGTTTTTAAAGATTAAAGAAAAAAATGTACACACGTGGATACGCCACCCACTACAAAAAAAATTCTCTCATTCTCTAATCAAATAATTAATTATTATTAAAAAAAATCAATCTCTAAAAAACGTTTTTTTGGATTCCTCGCGAAAATCATCATCATCATCATCTTGGGTATAATTCTTCACACGACTTTTTTTGAACGTGAATTTAAAAAAAATGAATCGTATTATGGCGCATTAATACAAGTATAAATTAATTATGAATGTTACATGTAATATAAAAAAAGAAATAATAATTGATGATGATTGATTGGTTGATGATGGGCAGCAACAATAAAAAGTGAAAACCAATTTTTTTAAATCACACACACGTTTTGAATTTACTACTATCATTATATTGTATTGATTGTTACAAGAAAAGAAAGGATTATTAGAAATTGTATAAATTAATTTTGCAATTATTATGTGAGATGATTGTTATGATGACTTTGTAAAATATACAACTAAATTCTTACAATCTATCAATATTTAATCTTATTAATAAAAACTACTTAATCATACGAAAGAATAGAATAATGATAATATAATAATTAATACTACTACAATATATACGATGCTACTACATAAAGTTATATGTAATAATATATATTATACTCTTCTGCATATAAAAAAACAATACAAGTTTTAACGGAAAAATGTAACGTGAATTCAAGTGTAAAGATGATAATGAAGGTGACATTCATTATTATTATATTATTATTATTATTATTATAATTAATTAATAATATTGATTATTATATTATTATTACTACTACTATGCATATATTATTATTATGATTATTATATAAAAATATAATGAATGAAATATAAAAATTCCACAAGAACGATTCAACAAACAAGATGGAATCATCAGAAATAAAAATGACAAATAACCAGAAAAAAAATATTACAAGGAAAACTGACTTTAATCTTTCTTAATTATTTCAAAAAATCATCATCATCATTTTTTCTTCTTGTCCGCCGGCTTTTGTGTCCCTTTTTCTGCTTCTTTATTTTCAGGTTTAATACCATCTTTGTTGGTGGTGCCACTTTCCGCTTCTTTTTTACTTTTGTTCTGCTCCGTCTCCTTTTCCAACTTTTTCCCTTTCTTCTTTTCCTCTTTTTTGTCACCCTTTCCGGTTTCCTTCTCTGTTGTCACTATTGTTGTTGGTGGCGACTCCTTCCCATCCTTTTTCTTATTCTCTTTTCCCTTTTCTTTCGAGGTGGTAGCTTCCAACTTGCCACTCTCTGCCTCTTTCCCACTTTTCTTTGCGGGTGGCTCTGTCCCTCCTCCCTTTCCCTCCTCTTTTTTTTCTTTCTTTTTCTTTGCCCCATCTCCTCCCCCGTCAGTAGCAGCAGCAGGAGTAATACAAGCCGCTCCTTGCTTCTTTGGAGGTAACAAAGCAGTTGTTGGTTCTTCACCCACAACATTTCCAGCCTCCTCGTCCTCTTTCTCTTGACTTGGCCTACTTTTAAAGAAGCGATTGAAGGCAAGTGCGATGCGAGCTCCTAGACCCAACGTCTGAATGCGAAGGTCTTCCAGTGAAATGTCGATTTGGATTTGGGAGGCTCTTCGATACGACCCTCCACCGGCAGGATTTACCCCACCACCAGCTGAGGAGAACGTCGCTCCTGACAGCACGTCTGATTGTTGGAGGCTTTCCGTGTCGGATTTTAGTTCCGTCCTAATTTTGTCCAGAGCTGTGAAATAATATCCGGGTGGTAATATGATTGATAGCAATGTCTGGGTTTACCAAAAATACGAATCCAATTTGAATAGTACCCTTCTTCAGGTCCATTTCATCCAACTCTTGATTTTGTATCGCCTTAAGTCGCTTTCGAAATTTGCGCATGATTTTTCTCCGAATGTAATCCCCCTCGATTTCCTGCTTGGTACGTGGGATCCGAAATTTGAAACAACAGCACAGCAGAATGACTATTCAAACAAATTTTTAAATATGATTTATATTTGTGTTTTTTTTAAATTTACTCTTGTTAAAATGCAGTGTGAATAATGTAAGTGTAATTTCTTACCCACGCTGAGCGTTGCCCCAATGGATAGAAAGATGCAATGCCACATTCGCATGCCATACCAAACCGTTTCCTCCAGCCACTCATTTTGCTCGTCCTCACTGGTCCCGGATCCAGGCGTCAAGATGCACCCCTTGAATTACAAAAAAAAATAATAATAGCAGAGTTTATGGTGGTATATGAAAATATAAAAATGATATTGATGAGTTGAGCCGAAGAATTGTAAAAGGATATTTGAAAGTGTGAGGCTACCCCAATTTCTTTGTCAATGGAAGTACTCCCACCTGCTTCTTCCCCTCGCAGCATATTTCTTAACTATTCTCAACCAAACTCACTAATAATATCCCATCATGTTTCAAAAGCTACAATACAACAAGCTCAAGCTCCTTTAAAAATTCAATTAAGGTAAGTAAGGTGTTGTATATGGTAAAAGAAAGAATGAGAAGCACACGTGTTTCCTCTTCACCCTTTTCAAGATAATGATAAAAAGTAGTAGCAAAACTTCTCAACAAATTGGCCCTTGATAGGCAAAAAAAAGGGAAAGTATGGTCGAGAGTTGAGATAAGAGATATTATTTCTTTCGGTGTGGCTTACCTGGTCCGTGCCATTAGCACATTCCTTAGTTTCAAACATGACAGGTGGTGCTGCTAAACCAAGAGATATACACTGATTCTTACACTAATAAAATAGATAAGCCTCTATAAATACTGTTAATGGACTCTATCAATATATTCCTCTCTTCTGCCAATAAAAAAAAGAGCAAGCAGACCGGATGCTATTAGAGCAATTAATGTCACTGTATTCTCCAGACAGCCACACTCCTCATGGTCCTCATGCTACGCTTCTCTCGTACGCAAGAATGGGAGAGAATAATATGTCATTCATTTTTGATTTATGATATTTTACTGCTCTCTTGGCCCCACACAAAATAAATAAATGTGTATAAATATACAACACTACACACTTGAATTCTACTACTTGCTTTTTTTTAATAAAAAAAGGACTTGCTGTGAAAAGATCTCATTTTTGTCAAGGGCGCAACTTTGTTGTTTCAACCTGGGTTGGGCTTTTACAACTGAGCATGCATTATGATGGAGGATAATAATTGCCTGTGGATCACATCAAATCTTTCATTTTGCGTGGAAATGCAGAGAGATAAATTCGTGTGATGGAAGTTCCATCGTGCAGCTTTTTCACTTTTCACCAAAAAGAGGAAACTACTGAGCCTTTAATGTGATAAGCTTGAATATTACGTAGCTGTATGAATTGCATTAACCAGAAAACTGATGATAATAGAAATGGGTAGCTATTTTCTGTCTCTTTTCTATCCTCATCATTTCTCATCCAATGCATCTAAAATGGATTTAGGGAATAAAATGTGGTGAAAATGCATGATATTTAGATATATTGTCCGTTTGGTTTTGCGCGTCCATTGAAGAGAAAGAGGGCAGATGGGAGATGAGAAGAATGAAGGCTTTTTATCATGTCAGATTGATATAGTTAGATCCACTACACACGCACACACATTTTTGCATTTTATTGTGGAATATCAAGCGGATATCCTTTCCTTTCTCCAGTTCACTCCACTAGTCCACAAGTCCAGTAGTCAAAGAGAGAGAGTAGAAAAGTTGTTTCCCTACAACCTTGTTAAGTTGTTAACATCATAAATTCATAATAATAATAATAATGGCTTTTACGAGTGAGGTTTTATGAGAAGACAGGCACAGTATTCCCATTTTCTAACTCTCTCTGCAAAGCTGTTAGGATATTCTTTCACCTACATTCTACTTTTCTACGCAAACATGCTCATCTTTCATCCCACTATTTTCCCTTTCTCCATCAAATTGATAATAGACACGAAAGAGCTTCTCTCTCCTTGCTTCCCTATATTTCATCTCTCTCACTCTGGTCTGCTGGAAGAGAAATAGTTACCTTTTTTTTATCATGATCCATGTTTCCATTTGAGATGAATATAACTGATTAGCTGAGTGAGAGCAATAAAAAGGCTGACCTGTTAAACCAAACATATAATAATACACATATGTAGTAAAATTGCTGCTTTTCTTATGTATGTACACCTACCTGTAATTTTGACTCCACCCAAAAATTTACACACACATCTTTTTTTTCTCTGCCATAATGCGGACTACTTTCACTTTGTGTAACAATTTTGTATAAATAAAAAAAAGAAATGTGTTAGATATTTGGTTTTATTGGGAGAAATCCTCTGACACTTACGATACATGGATACATGATACATTCACGTGATAATACAAATATGTATAATATGATATGAGACCAGGAACACGACAATTCACAATTTAAATAATTGTAGTACACACAACACAACTACATCAAAACACACACTTTTTTCTGTTAAAAAGACAGACACAACAATACTAGCTATTAAATGTCTAACATAACAACAAAAATTAAAATACGACAGACACTAAATTAATAATTTTAATTGTTTATCCAAATTAAAATTAACCAATCCAAAAAAGATTACTACAAGTAAAACGCATATAAATTACTAATATTAAGTAAATGGGTGACTGATTAGTAATAATAATATACATAAATAGGTATCAACTGTTGCGTAGCAGCATAAATTCCCTTGAAAAATGCGAACAATTTTTTATGGTAAATAAGTTGGATTGTCAATCCCATGTCCCATACCTGTCCCTTTCAGAACAGGTGGAGGTGGAGGCGGTGGAGGAGCTGGAGGTGGGAAACCATCATCAGAAGAGTTGTAGTGATCATGGGTGGGCGGAGTCATTCCAGTCAGTCCTTCCGGGTGATGTTGTTGTTGAAAACGATGATGAGGTGGCTGTGGATATGGTTGTTGCTGTTGGTGTTGCTGGTATGGCGTGTTTGCGTAAATGTTGGTGTGTGCGTAGTAGTCATAGGAGGTGGGTGAAGTAGACCCCATGGAGGATCCATTTGTGGTGTACATGGAAGTGGGGTACATGTTCCCTCCACCAATCCCGCCCTTTTTGTTTCTGTTCAAACTGCACAAAGTGTCCAGGTAGGTGAGCTCCCCGATAAACAGATAAACTACCCAGAGCGTGTACATCCGGTAAACCAGGTGAATGATCAGGTCAAATACGACGAGAGCAAAGGCAACTTGGAAGCAGAGGATGAGGATGAGGATGGCGAGAGACAGGGCTGTGATCACCGTTTGAATGTAGAACCACCATTTACACCGTTTGATGCTGTACTGCAGTTTCAAAATGAAAAAGTAATTATAAAATTCAATAATTTATTCCATTTTACGGGTAAAGAATGTGTGAGGTATACGTTTCGTGCTCCAGTGTAAAGTAGCGCAGAGATGCCCACGTTTGTGGCGAGAAAGACTGTGAGAATGGTCCACACTCCAGTGGTCACATAAGCCGTGTTGGTCACAATTACATTTTGTTTTTGCTCCTCCGCCACCTCATCTATTCATTCACAACATCAAACAAGACACAATTTTATACACACCAACAAAAAATCCCTCTTTCCCCCCAAAAAAAGGTTTAATTTTGTTATGGGGTTAGTAACTGTGATAATCAAAATCCCCTTCACAGCTTGAGTCGTTGCTGGGATCCTCAGCTTTGACTACTAGAGCAAGAGCTTGAGGAGCTTTTTTACCGTATTTTTCGTCAATGTTGAGCGAAAGATCCGAAATGAAGATGATGAGCAAGATGAGTGCGACGAGCTGTAAAGATATGCACCATAAAAACCGTTAGCAATGTTTAATGGAAATAGGACGCAAGATTTTTAGTGCAAATGTCTTACAATGTCCACAAAGGAAACAATTTTTGCTCCAGTTCTCAAAGTGATACAGCAACAGGGATTTAACAGCGCCATTTTAAGAGTTTCCCCCATTCAAAAACTGGCACACACTTTTCTTGTCCCTTTATTTAAAAAACAACTTTGCTAAAACATGGTCTTTGATTCAACTAAAATTCGTGCAAAATGAGTGAGGATTGATAGAAGTTGCATATAGCCAGCAGCACTATATTTTGGCTGTGATGGCGGCTCCAATGGCGATCATCTCTCTACTGACTATACAAATTGTATTTACTATTGCAAAAGCTATATTCTAACGTTAATTGTTGTATTGACCAAAAGTGATAATATTATTTTGGGATTATGATAATGAAGACACATTCACAACCTTATATTAATATCTGCACTCTTGTACATACTCAGTTAAAAGAGTCAATGCTACAATAATTCCAATCCCAATATAAACGATCATTGCTTTTGCATGGTGTAGCGCTATAAATGTACAGAGAGCCGATACGTATTTTTGGTCTGCTGGCTGGCTTCTTGGCTCGCGTTTTTCTTGGAGTTGGGCAACATTTTTACCTTAACATCATCACACATTATCACATCCACAAACAGCTCTTCTTAAACACTTGCGACTTGTTGCAAAAATATGTAACGTCTTGTTTTTTTTCGAAGTTAGTAAAAGTGAATGGGAAGAAACAAGAAGGGGTGCATGAGGATTACCACTTTTGGTTCGATTTCCATATATGAATTGATGAGCAATGTTGTTGATAATGATGACCGTCATCTTCAAGCTTGCTCGCTTCTCCTCATCTCTTCTCTGTCACTTGGGAGTAGAGAACGGAGAGTTTGTGATGTCGCAAAAAAAATATCCTTTCTTTTGAGCTGAAAAGCAGGAGCAACAATAACAATCATGTCACGACAAAAATGAGTGTGTGTGATATAATAGGTGGTAGTAAGCCAAAAAAAAAATAAGCATACTTGCAATGTGTATTTATATGCCTATAACTTATTTGCTTTATGATCATTATGATGGATAGTAATGTTTTTTGTGTAATGCAATGAGAAATAAGTGGAGTGTAGGATGTCCAACATGGCAAAATATAAACAAGAAGAAGAAAAAAAATGTGCATTTTTGTTTGGTCAATTATTATCGAGGCAGAGAATCTACCATTTTTCTTTTCAGTTGAGACATATTCATTATCATGTGATAAATGTAGCCAAATTACGAATAATATTATGTTTTATAAATGGGGGTAATATGGACACATCACACGCAACCACTAAATGTTTATTTATTCTTAGAACAATCCCATAATATTGTTCGCGCTATCCTTTTCTTATGGACACATGCCTAATATATTATTCCCTGTTAATTTCTCTGTGGATTTAATTTGGAGACGTAGTTTTTTTGTCCGTGCCTCTCTGCTCCAAACAATTAGCTAATTTTTTGCTCCTCTTCATTCTGAATTATATGCAATAAGTATGCATGCCAAATAGTAGCAATAAAATAAAAGGATTTTTTTGGGGTGAAAATGAGATGCTAATGGATTTCAAAATTGGGAATGTATATTTTACTCTTATTTTGGGCTATTGCCCAACATTTTGAAATGAGAATATGATCCAGGTTTGCAAAAATAATTGTCACAAGATGCATATGCGCCCGTTGTGCTTATCCCAGGTAAGAAGAATGATTAAAGCCATGCAGAAGAGCCGTATGAATGGATGAGTAACAAGGAACTAGGAAGTCTCGAGAAAAGAAATAAACTTGTCAATTTATCCTCATCATCACTAAAGCACACATCACAGCTACATTAGTCACAAGAAAAAGATGACCATCATTCTCAGCTCTTTTATGACCATAAATATTATTTTATTTTTTTGCGCATGTGCCCACGCCAAGCGAGTGTTTATTTGCTGATGAATTGAATGAGGGTATGCGTGGAGCAGGTGTGCTATTCGCACATCCAAAAAAACCCAACTCACCTTTTTAATCGTCCATCATATATTTTTATTTCACACAAGGGATCCAACGTAGAAGAATAAAATGAATTATAGGTTTGTGGTCATTAAGAGAAATGCAAATATTATAATAGCTTTGTTTTAGAGTTAATGTTCCAGCTATCAAAATAAAAACCGTTTGGCAAATACTCGAATCAAAATTGTCTAGACAATCTAAATATCAGCATTCATTTTCCATTGTTAGTAAAACACGTCATCTTTTAAAGTAGAGGTAAGACCAATCTAAAATCTAATTATATATTTTTCTTTAAATGATGTAGGTATGTATAGGTAGATGCACTCTACTTTTTAAGCAAGTGGACGTAGCTGTGCCTATTCATCTGCCTCTCTATTTTTAAAAAAGGGGTTCAAAGTTAGTGGGAATATATTTGGACTCTAACTTTTACTTGGTTCACTACACTTTTATACTTTCGCTCTACAATTCTTAATTAATTAATTAACCTACTTCATTTCAATATTTTTTGACCCTGCCGCGATTGAGAAAGGATGAGGATTGATTTGTCCTTATCGCGAAATGAATAAAGTTTGCAATATTGACTGCCCTTATAAGCTCATTTGTTAAAGTGGAGATAATGTGATAACAATCCCAAACTGCATACATTTTTTTGCTCATTTTTAAAACGCTGAGTAGAATACTCCTTTTGACCACGAAACCTGCTTTTATAAAAAATGGGAAAGGAATTGTCGACTAAAATGTTGATATAAGAAAGATGTTGCAAGACAAAAGGACTCTGTTTGAAGTAGGAATGGTTGCTCACCAGATTAACAAGTTATATAAATATTTCGTAAAAAATATTTCATTTCTCAACTTCTTTTTATACAATTTTGATCCCTTGTCCGGAGGGGCCCGAGGAGGAATTATTTAAATTTAGGTCAAAACCGATTTTCTTGAAATTTTCAACCGCGGGAAATCACAGTTGGATGGCAGATGAAAGTCCCTTTTGAATAAAATCCGCTTACACACCAGAAATTGATAATTAATTAATTAATTTGAGAAGCTTGAATAAATTGTAAAGAGGAATGTAATGTTTTATGTGGGTGGATATAGTACGTATTTATTGTATTTCTCTTTCTCTCAATTTCTACACAGTCACCATTTTTTACAATTTCATTTTTTACTCCTTCTTCTCATTTTTTTATACAATAATTTGTTATATACACCTATCGTACATCTATACATACACCATAATATCATATCATCTTACCTATTTCAATAATCAATATCAACCATAATAATTATAAGATATAGTTGCTTAATGACTTAATTATTATTTAGAATGAATGATATACTTACTTCTTCCAAATTTTTTACTCTTTTCATTTTAGTATGAATACACATTTTGTTTCGGCTAACCTACAAATTTGTCAACATCTATCCTCTAATCATCTCCACGCTAAATAGTACATTGTTAGGTTAGTTCAAGTTGACAGGAAACGAAACATTAATGCATGCAGAGCACTTACAACTTATTTTATATCCCACCTACACAACACAACCTCCTATTTTATTATTAAAATGTGCTCTTTTACAAGTCCCATAATATATTTATTTCCCCATCCTCTCACCTAAATAATAAGAATAAAAAATTATAATAACTCTGTAAGTATTTTCCTGCTTTTTCCTAAAAAGGTAGTAGCACACATGCTGTGTGCGCAATATCCCACTCAAACCAAAAGCTACTATTTATATCATTATTGTAAGGGCAATTATATAATATATAATGATGATGGGTGAGGAAGATGAAGAAGAATGATGAAAAGAACTCAGCTATCTAGCTAAATAGATTCCTATACTAAAAGAGTTGGTTGCTTTTTCATAAAAAGACCAACACTCAAATCACTTTATAAACTGGGCATTCTTTGTAAATTTATTTAATTATTATTTTGATAGCTTTTAAATAATGACATTGCTTAAAAAAGAAAACACATCTGTCCCCTCTTCTTCAAAATAAAATGCGATGTTTGTCAGGACAACGTTTTTAAAATTCATTTTGCATCTAAAATGCGGGTAGAAAATTTTGGGTGAAGTATAATGATATAAGGAATGAATGGTGAAAATCATTTGTTCATCTCCACTACTTTTTACACTTGTAGCAAAGTAAAAGATAATTATAATATTTAATTATGATTTTAAAACACGTGAAAGGCGTATTATTATAGAATTTAATGACTGGGCTCTTTTGTTTTCCTTGTTGAGCTAATTGTACTCTGTTATTACTTTAGCAAATTTATACCGTTTTTTGCACATGTGTGAGCGAAAAAGAAGCTATTTAAATATGCATAATTATTATTATTATTTATCAACTCTTTTTTTTTAATTTGTTTAAAATATTGAATATGTTTGGTTTTTTGTTGATCTGCGACATAAATATGGCATGACTAGAATGCGGTATACATACCTATCTAATACATTTATAATATAACAACATATAATTATTATTAGTATGCTTAGAGCGTGAATTATGTAAATTGTGTTTGTAATTTAATATCCCTGAATATTATACAGCAGCGCAATGATTAAAGTGTGTTTTTAAAAGTGTTAGTTTGCTTAATTTTAAAAGTTGATCGAGAAGCAGGACGAATATATTTATGAAATCTTTTCAAGCGGCACAATTTTTATAATTTTATATATACATATACCTATATATCATTTTTTTAGCAAGGCATCGCGTAATTATAGTTCACCAATTTTTTTTTGTTATTTAGCTAATCATTCTCAATTGCGTACTTTTTCATAATATGACAAAAAATGGTGGAGCATTACAAATTAAAGCCGCATTCAACTAGATTTTTGTCGATAGATAAATATGCAAGCACAACTATAAAATAAAATGAAAGCAATAAAAGGAAACGATTATTATTATATTATTATTATTATTATTATTATAAATACACATTATCAATTCATATCTTTTTACTATAATTTCAATCGGACAAGTTTGATATAATAACTTAATGATATGACGAGAGAAAGATGGTGCTATACTTTATACTTTTTAATATCACAAAAAGAACCAAATGAAATTATATTATAGTTATTATTATAATAGATTATTACATGATGATAAAATCTATTCTTTTTGCGGCTACAATACAATAATTATTATACATTTAAATCATAATTATTACCACGCTACAAAAATTATAATTCGCATCAAGAAAAGTCCTGCAAGTGAAAAAAACATGGTTAGCTATAACCTGTAGTGTAGCAACTGCGACAATGCAGCCAAGGTAAAGACAGGTAGGCATAGTCAGTTCATTTCCGGAAAATTACACCTGTCGCCACCATTCTTTTCCTTTTTTCATAATCACGCAAAATAATAAATGTTGTTGCTAAACTAAAGAGAGAAAATAATGGGATGATTTAGGTAGATAAAGCAGCAATAGCAGCACATTAGGAATACCCATTACACTTTTTCATCATTCAGGCTATAATACAAGTCGTGTAAGATTGAAAGCATTTCTCATGCAATATATCTTCCTCTTTGCACCCACAAACATCCATTTATTTTTATATACACTCACTTAATCATATTTACATTTACAGCGTTATTCTAGACTTATACATAATTAATTGTAATTTATGCCTACAATTAGACAAATTGATAAACCAAAACGTGTGGCATCCAAATCAAATTTTGCTTACTACAAAAAATTGAACTAATAATAATACAAATACAACGGCAAAAAGAAATTATAATAATCGTAAATTCACTAAAAAATTTATTTGCAGACTGATATTTTGTCTATAGTTTTGTAGGAACACTAAAGTCGGGCAAATGAATTGGGAGAAGCGGATGGCAGGAAAAAGTTTAAACTAAAAATTATTCCAGTTATAATAATAATAATAATACGCTTGCAACGCATACAATTTTTTTACAGGAGGCTGGCTGATAATAATAAATGGGGAACTCAAATTAATAGAAATGAAATTTGATTGTTTTGGAGTAATAAATCGAGTCCATTTTAAAGGATGGCTGGCGTGTGTATGCATATTATAAACAGCATATTTTTTTGGGGGGAGTGTTCACATCCACAGCTTTAACGTCTGCCACCTGAAGGGGCTGGTGTAACACCACCTGTGGTTGCCTCATGGTTGTCAGCAGTGTGGGGCGCTGCTGTTGTATGATCACTGCTGCTGCTACTTCCACCTCCGATATTCTTGCTAATTTAAGTGTGGGCTTTTGACAATTACAGACAAAGCAGTAAAAATGAAGCTAAATGGCAAAATACATAGATAGCCGTCTTGGTAATAAACTGAATAATGGAGAAAGTTTAGTTAACTCTTACGGTAATACCAACTGACTGAGATCATGCTGGAAAGCTGATTGCTGGAATCATGATAATTCTTTTTGTTAAAAAAGAAAATTGTTAGAAACGCAACGTAGCTGTAATTCTACTAGTCTTCTATGTAAATCTTATGACAATATAAATAATATCCCGTGTATTTCTATTTTATATGGCATATGTCCCATTCCTTGTGTGATTCACTCCGGTTATTATATTACCTGCTATTTATAACCTTTAATACTGTATTGGAATGATGCATATTTTTCATATTTTATAAATTCTGTTTTTTATGTACAACTTTTGTTAGTCTACCTTAAATTAGCTGCAAAACTGATAAATATTTATTTTTAGTCAGAGATGTTCATCGCACTCATGACTCATGACACACTATCACATATGTATGCCATATCAACATTTTCAACTCCCAAATTTCCCGTTTCACCAAAAATAAAAACCAAGAGGGGACAGACAGACAAAAAAACAAAACTGTTCAGATATTTATATACCTAAATTTGCTTGGATATAAATTTACACAATTAAATATTTATGATTTGAAATCATAAAATTTCAATTTCAACCCGTTCATCTTTTTTTGTAATATTAATCGTAATTTGATGTTTTCAAAATTACCATATATATTGTTCAGGAGTAAGCTTCAGGCATTAATTTTTATTTATTTAAATTAAGAGAGTATAGTAGCATGTTTGCATTGCAAGATAGTTGATTGAATTTCAATTTACCTATTTTACTTTATTCTTTTTTCCCCTGCCAAATTTGTAACTCAATAGTTTCGGTTGTTTTGCTCGCTAATCAGTCGAATGAAAGCTGTTTGTTTATTTTTGTCACATTTTAAAAGTGTAAATATTATTCAATATTTAGTTGATTGGAAAAAGGGTTGTTTATATCATGTATGGCCGCATTGTAAAAATTTTGACACGGTTTTATGAAAAGCTTTTTTTTAAGATAGCAGCCTTATATCTGAATATCAAATCTTTTGGTTAAAAAGGAATTATTTACTTTAGTTCTCATTTTTTTGGATATTGGAAAAATACTGTTTGCGGTTCTTTAAATATTTTCTTTTTTAATTTTGTAAAAATTTCTCTCGGGAACACATTTGGATTTTCTTTCGCTTTATGATTGCCATATTTTGATAGGATATAATATAATAATTAATTAATTATGCCTAGTATGCATTTATATATCTACAAGCTAGCATAATCATTTTTTAATACTTTTTTTAATATTCTCATTTCAGCTACTATTTTTTTACTGCTCGCCGCTACCCTGCCATGTTAGGAATTTAATATATTTTTCTTCTCTACACAAAAATTTATTTTTATTTTTCCTCCTCATAATTTTGAACGTTTTTTGATTATCTGGGTTCTTGTACTCATATCCTCATCAATTCAATCTTCCTAAAATCTCGTATAAAAGCCAATTAGTGATCACGATAGGTAAATAGGTATAATTTATAAGATGCTTTTTCGTTTTGTAAGCTGCTACATTGTATACATATTATTATGCTAATTTTCGGATAAAAGTGTGCTAAGCTACATTTGTTCCATTCTCTGATATATCATGGGTTTACCTTTTTCTAGCTTAGCTTGTTCACAAAAAAAATAAGAAATAGTCTTGATTTTGGTTGATAATTTGTTCTTTTCCTGCACCGATATGAATAGAAAGGGTTATAAATATTGATAGAGATATTGATAATATGTGGATATAGACACATATATAATCATACATTTTCTTCTTTTTTCAAAAAACTCCGGAGAGAAAAGCGTAAAATGGTACACACAATGGTTAAAATACATTTAAAGCTTCACACGGTTATATTTTTTTTCATGAAAGATTCTCTGTTTGTTTTTCTCACAAATAAAATGATCTCATCTCTCCACACATATCCTTCCTCTATCTACTTACAATATCATATCTTAAATATCTTGGAATATATAATTGTTTCCCCCTCTCCTCATATAACTCACAATATATCCTATATTTTCCTTGTTACATTCCTTATATTTTTTATTTAAAAAATCCGTTGTTTACTCCGTTGAGATTAGAGAGAGCGAATTGATGAGACCGTTTTGTTTGCAATACAAATATTATGTTTTGAATACTTTTGTTATAGCTGCTTCTTTTGGAAGGGTACAATTTTTTGGGATAAAGCTCTGGGTTTTTCGCCACATATTACTTTTTTGTTTACTCGAGATATTATTAATAATACAATACATATAGGAAATAGCTGCGCATTCTCATTTATCTTACTTAATTTATCTTTATCCTCATTATTATATTATTACACTCTGTGTCTGTAGATAAATACACTCCCGCTATATATCAGTTTTTTTATGTAAATATGCCACGTAGAGAAAATAGAGTGTGTTGTGTTTTTTTGTGTGTTCCTTCATCTAAACAATGTGAGATTTCATTTGAATGCTAAGCTGCTCTACAGGTGAAATGTGAATACACAAGTTCTTGTTGCTTGGATAAAGATACTAATTAATAGTGACAGTGACACTGCATTATAACATGTCCTCTATATGTAATATGTACATATCCCTATATATATCAAGATAAAGCACCATCTCCTAATTATCATAATACCATTACCTAACAACTTTTTATCCATATACGTTTTTTTATATCAAATAGGAGTTTTAATTTTATGTAGTACATAATTACCTTCTTTCATCATATTTTATATTAAATCCTTATTTTTTTAAATCTATTTCATCAAACCACTAAACTAAACTCACTACGTTTTCCCATCATTTTCCCTTCTTTTTTTGTAGTTATAAGTTTGTTACAACATTTCACTCTTCTTCTTTTTTTCTCTACTACTTTCTACTTAAATTTTGCGTATCCTCACTGGAGGTCATCAATCAATAAGGATTTTTTCCCTTGACACAAGTCATGAAACAGCTTTTCAAAATGCTGGGAGCTCAAATCACACCTTTTTTGTGATAATAATAATTGGTAGTATAAAAAAACGTTGCTTACTATAAACTTACTTTTTTTTTTACAGATTATTGTTTGTTTTTTTCGTTTCAAATCGCAAAAAAATCGTCGCTTTCTTTCTCAACTTCCTCTTCTTTATCATAAAATACCTTCTTTATTCCACTTTTTTCCCCAAGAAAATAGAAAAAAAGATAAGGTAGTAAAAAGATGTTGCTGCAAGTTTTGATAACGTGACAAAAAAAGATAAGAGATACTTGCAGTTAATCTGATTGCGGTAAATATATAGGTAAATAGACAGAGATTTTTTTTGATAAGTTTCTGGTTTTGTTTTTTTGGCATCACAAACACTGATCACTTTGAAGAGAGTACTGTACGTAGAAAAAGAATAATATATTTGGTTACACGTAATATTTATATTTTATACAAAATAGCGAGAGTAGTACAGAAGAGAGATATGTATACGAGTATACACACGACATTGATAGCTTTCTAAAATAGCTTGATGGGCCACTAATATAATAGACCACCAGTCTTTTTATATTAATATACGCTCCTAATTTTTTCCACATTGACATATTAACGATAAGTTATTTAAGGTTTTATTATTAGCTGAAGGAACGAACACCGAGTGAAAGAGAGTGAGATATTATATCTGACCACCTACACCTTCATCATAAACCCCTTTTTAAACATCCTACTAGCTTCACAGATAACACGACAAAAACAATTTTTAACATTATTTTAGGCTGGCACACAGAGACACAAAGAAGAAGATTACATTGGTCAACAAGGTGCTAAAAATTAGTGCTAGAGTTAATATTATTATAGTTTAGTAGTACGGAGACATATATTATTTAGCAGATGGTACAAAAGTAGTGATGATGCTTTTGAGAGAGAGAAAGATTTAAAAGATAGGCAACAGGTCCTCAAGATTGAAAGAGTGGGCGGGTTGTTGTCAAGTAAAGTCAAAGAGTGATTAGAGTAGCATCTGTAGTAGTAGACATTGACACAAGAGATGTTGGCAAGTCGGAAGGAGATGGAGTTTTATATATTTCTTTCGTGGGGGGAAAGAGGTAGAAGCGTGTAGCGATGAGAAAGGAAAGATAAGTAGAAAGAGAAAGAAAGGAGGTTTTTTTTGAAGTAGCAGTTTTGTTGTTTGTTTTTTTTGCTGCTGTTGTAGTGAGTAGTGTCGTGTTGAAAGTTGGAAATAGTTTATTTTTCATCCTCATCGTCAGATAAATGAGAAAGCTATTTGTAGAGAATGTAGAGAGTTTGTTGAGAAGTAGAAAGTAGCATCAACATCTTCTCTTTTCTGCCTTCAACTTTAGACTGTCTACGTTCAAAAACCTGTTTACATACAACTCTCTTGTTTTTGTTTGTTTGTTCAGACATAATTATAATTATAATAATAATAATAATTAAATCTCTACTATTCAATCATTTTTTTCCTGGCTTATAACATTAGAGGTTTTTTTACAAACTTTAGGTTAAAAGGAGAGAAGATCTTTTTTTTTTAAACAAGATAGGCTTGCATTCAAGATCACTTCTAGAACAGGTCAAACTTACCGCCAATGATAATGATGAGTATCAAGCCGATTACACCCATTATGATCATCATCTGAAATTACGATAATATCAATTATTGTTATTGTCCGTACAGTTTGTTAAAAGTGAATGGATTATGGATATTGATTGTGGAGACAGTTTACCTTCAAGTTTTTCAGCCAAAATTTTCGCTTTAATTTCCCAGCTTGTTGTTCAAATTGTGAGGCGCCCTGTTGCAATGCATCTGTTACACAAACAAAACTACATTATAATCCTTCACCTTCAGCTAAAATATAGACACATGCACGTGCACGTGAAAAAAACATATTTTACACAAAACATAATGAAAGAAAAATGAAATCACGAGAAATAATAATTTGCAGCAAATATACAAAAAAATGTGCATTTTTGGGTAAAAAACTGATTTTTAAAAGCACAAATAAATAAGAAAATATAACAAGAAATAATAAACTACCACATATACCTAATAATATGTACACAAGTACTAAATACTATACATAATAAATTTATATTGATTAGTGTAAATGGATGGATTCGGGGGTAGGAATGGGAATATTTTTTTTGTTTTAGCAGTGCAAAAAAATGGGAAACCAATGCAAAAAGAGAATCAAGCATTAATTAAAATTCAACCATGTAAAGTGCATTTTAAACCCATATTTAAAAATGTTTTAGAAGCAAAGAAAGGAATTGGTAAGGTAAGGTGGTAAGTCAAGTGGTTTTTTTCTTCTCCGATAAGGCAATGAATAAATATTACACAGATGATTATAATAATACATGAATTGAATTATTTTGACAAGTTAATTAAACACCAATTTTAGAGACACACATGTAGAGAGAGAGAGAGAGAGAGAGAGAGAGAGAAGATGAAGAAAAAAATGATTAACATTTATAGCGATCAAATATATATATAGCAGTTTGAATAGAGTATATAAAATACACACTTATATAGAATACAAAACACACATTTTGTTTTGAACAAAATTAAAAAAAGAACAAAAAGAGGATAATATTTAAAAACAGTAACCAGCTCTGTCGTCCAGTTCAGAGAGTTTCTGATCTCTCTCCAGCACTTTCTCTACATTCGTCCGCATAATGTCCACCACCTACACACAACAACAAAAAATACAAGGGGAAATCCCACAAACAATCAACATTTTTTTCAAGCACTTTGAAAATTACCCATTAAAAATTTTCAGCCAACTTGTTTGTTAATTTCACCTTTTCACAACGAGAGAAAGAGAGAGAGAGAGAGAGAGTAGAATATGTAGTTATTGTTATAAAATTTTAATAATTTTTGTCAAAGCAAACTAAATAAAATATTTTTTTTTGGAAATGGCAGAAAAGAAGAAGTCATGTCCCAGACATGACCACTCTGGAACAAATATCCCGAATCTACTCCACTTGACTAACTTTTTTTATTAACCCTCATGCTTTTATTTACATGCTCATTTATTAAGACTTGGTGACATTGATATCACTTCCTTTTCCAATCCAAAATCCAATGCATCGTAATAATAATTATTATTGAGATTAAGATTTATTCCTGTCTCGTGCTTCCATTTTTCTGCGTTTGTAATTTGCTATCATTGTTTTAGTTATTTACCTGCTCTATCGTCTAATTCTGAAAGTTTCTGGTCTCTTTCTAATACTTTCTCCACGTTCATACGCATGATACCAACCACCTGTAACGTTGATACATTTTCCCGTTATTATTACAATGAAGCCTTTTTTAAAAAGGTTTTAACCGAGTACGACAATGATACTCACGTTAATTTTTTATATTTTGGTTGGTTACTTGATTACTTGTCACTTTATTTTTTTAGAGGAGTTTATTAAATTATTTTTAATATTACACATATTAGGTATGCATGTCCAGAAGTTGAGCATATACAACAATATATTAGATTATTGAAAATAGTTTTAGTATTGTATTTTAATTGATTAGTTGAAAGTTGGCTTAGATAATGATTATAAACTAAAGATATTAAAAATTAGATAAAATCCTGCTAAAAAACGTACCTCGTCAACTTGAGCCTGGGTTTGCTGAAGTCTTCTCTGGGCTGCAATTTGTTGAGGGGTTTTGGGGCCTCCCGACGTCCCAGACTCACCCCCATCAGAACTACCAGGATTTAAACCGCCTTCGCCAGACCTACAATTAAAAAACATTAATCGCCGTATTATTTATAAGGTTAAGTATAAATAAATCCATCTTTTGGTCCATAATAGGCCAGCAACAGCTACAATAAAATATATGGCCAACAGGTGTGCCCTGGCCTTCCGCTCGACCACATAAAGAAATTAAACGCTATTTCTAGTTTCTAGAAATAAATTATGATAAATTATTGCAAAGCTCACATTATTGTACAGAAGAGGAGTTTCTTTTCCTTTCAAAACTAAAATAGAGGTTAAGTCTAACAATTGGGGTTGATTGACGGTCAAAGTCAAGGTGGCAAATATTTTTTACTGCACCACTCTAAATCACTTTATTTTGGATGAACACTTTTAAAAATTACCGGAATAATTTTAATTTTTAATCACTGTCAATTTGTTGAAAATGTTTCTCTTTTATTTACTGATGATTCCAGTTGAAATGCAAAAATATCACTATTAATTTTTCCCCTCCCCAGCTGGTTATTTGTTTACTTTTGTGAGTGTTGCTTTGTGTGTTATTTTGTAGAAAAGTGTAAACGATATGATGAGAAATGAAGAGACGAACGTTTTGGAGTGAAAGGCGTTTTCCCAAAAACTAAATGACAACTTGTTGTACAGCAGCCTTTTCTTCTCTCTAACTTATTTTTCTCACTTTTTCCTCTCCAAAAACTTTTCTTCTTCTTTCAACAATATATTCTTTCTTGTTCAAAAAAATATGCTGTATTTCAATTATTAGCCAAAATCTATAATATTTTTGTTTGTGTAGGAAAATAGCGTGTGGTCTCCTTGTTTAATTGAAGTCGTCGGAGTAGAGGAGTATAGTAGCAGGAGGTGTAGTACTCTCTGATTATGATTACGTTAACCCTTTTCTGTGTAAGTAGAGTGTGTAGTAGTAAAATGTAATGTGTAATCAAAAAAAGTAGATGAGTCAGTGAGTGAAAAGCAAATAAAGTGTATGGTAATAATAAATGAGTGAGTAATATATTCAATATTAGTAGGCTCTTGTGCTTTAACACGCACTCACACAAACAACAACGTCAAGTCAGCAGATTTGGCTCTCTGTTTAGTTTAGTTAGATGATTATCAATAATATTCATTATTATTATCAGCAAGCATTAGTAAAAGTATAAGGGAGAATGTGTATATTATGATGATATTAGTATTCGTAGATATATTACGTTGGATATTATGAAAGCAAGTAATGTTCACTCACGTCACAACAGCTCACAAAATAAACTAAACAATATTGCGAAAATATTGTGTTGTAAAATAATAATATATATTTGAGTGAGTGAGCGAGTGGTAGTGTGTGGATAATGAGGAAAGA
>JAITYZ010002297.1:0-33309 GCA_027744595.1 Paronellides praefectus
TGAGCTTTTTCTTGCAATTTATTATTATAATGTATGAATATATTAATATCAATGTTCAGAGAGAAGATGCACCTCACACACAACAGCACATATAAAAAAATATATATACATGTACACAACTACATAATAATTGTGGTGAACCTTAAAATTAGAATCAAAATCAAATCAATTGAAGAAATACAGGCAAAGATATTATATGTTATCAGTATAATATTACGTTGGTATACACACACAAAGCTACATAAAGTGGTCAAGTCAAACACAGCCGACGCAATTGAATGACACCCTTTTTTCATTTCGAACCTTTTCGTTTGAAAAAAACATGTTATGTTTTATAAAAAAAAATAATAAAAATGCATGTGCGTTTGTGTCGAATTGCCGATCATGATATTGACTCCATTCAGAATAGAAATTTAGAGAGAGAGATGCAGAGCAGCAGAGGCAGTGACGTGTGTGGTGGTGGGAGATTATGATGTTGATGCTACCATTGATATATCAAAAGTTTCAAAAGTATAATATGTAGTATTGATAAAATGCTTCATTAAACTGTATTACCATCACTATAAATTTTTTATTGTTACAATTGTCGGCTAAGAAAAAGATTTCAATTCAAAGCTATGAATTTTTTTTTCTGTTTTTGGTTGGAAATCCTAGCAAAATCCTGCTTTTTAACTCACCACCTACCTGTCTCTTAATGCCCCAGTTGCGTTTTTACGGATGCAGCAGCACATTTGGTATAATAGGTAGTTTTATGTGTGTGTGTTTGTTTTTTTCTGTACAGGAGCAGGTTCACTTGACGAAGCCTGCATTCTCTCACCTGATCAGGTATTAATGGATTATGATGGCAGAAGAGTTTATTTAGTTTCTTTTTAACGATAACTGCATATTGGCATTTTGGTAATTCCCACAACAACAACTAGTTACTCAGATTACTTTTGTTTTTGCGGTAAATACCATGACTTTCAAGCATTTTTTTGGGGTAAAAACAAAAGATTTAAAAAAAGCGTTTAAAGTAATTTAAGCCACGTTTAACATACATACTTTTGTAACAATAGCCATTTTGTATTTTCAATCATAACAAAAATTAGTAGATACAAATAATTGTTATCTATTGAACATACGTACCTATGTATATTATTATTACTTGAAATCTTACCTTGAAAGTATTAATGCCTGATTGTTTTTCGTTTTTAAATTGAAACTCATCAGCATTTCATGTATATTTTTTTTAGATAAATAGAAATCACGACCTTTGTTTTACTTTTTTTCTCTAAAATTTCTGTAAATATTTAGGAATTTTTTTTATGACGGTGATTAAAAGGCAAGAACGGCCTATTGGTCATCCATGTGTATATTTCCGTAAAACGAGAAAATCTGAAAACTCAACAAAACTCATTGAACACTAAAAATCCTTTTTATCGTTATGGCTACTAGTAATGGCGGTACTCTATTTACTTAAAATATTTTTAAACATTATTATTATTATGTGAAAAAAGCCTTAAAATAGGAAACAATTTTTTAAATCTCTTCAAAAATGGAAGAAACCAGAGTAAAACTCATACAAATATATTTTCCTTTTTTTTTAGCTATCATCACCTTGTTTGATGAGATGAACTACTATCATTGTTTATTGAAACTATTGAAAGGGAATACAAAAGGAAAATTGAGCATTTTTTGGCTTATTTGTCATTAAGAAAAATCCAATCGACTTTCAGTAGCTTTTATTTTAGTAGAGCGCCGAGCGGCGGTCTTATTTCTGACGAAATTTAAATAGATTTTTCTTCAACATTCTTCCTCCAAATTGGTGTATCTCTATCAACAAAATTTACCGTTAATATTAACATTTATTGCATAAAAACGAATTCGGCTCAATTAGACACACAAACACTCCAATTCTTTTTTAAAGTGCAGCATCAGTAACCGGGAAAAAAATTAAATCACGTCTCCCAATCTTCTTTGTTTGTTTTTTTGGTGCTTCATTTTCGTAATAATAAGTTCAAAAGGGTAAAAAAAAGAAATGGAATTACAGAAAGAGATCAGAGAAGATGAAAAAAAACAACTGAGTTTGTACAATTTTTTTACTATTAAGTATGATGAGTTGGCTAAAAAAATTAAAAAAGTTGGTTCAAGGAGAAGTAATGATTTTGATGATCCTGCAGTTATACACATAAAGTTACTCTACAGAGTTAATTTCCATTTTGTATTGATGAACTGGTACTAAAAATGATCCTATCCACCCATAAGTTTTTATTGGTTCCCTTTCATGATGAGGATGAAGATGATGACGAAAATCCTGTTGTTTTTCTTCGGCCTACTACAATAGCATTGATCGAACATGATTTTATTTTCTAAATGTTACATGAATTGTTAGAGAATCTCAGTTTGAAAAAAATGATTCTTTTTTTATTTATCTGCTTAGCAAGCTAGCCGCTTTTGAAATGGTTGTAGTGTCGCAAGACTTTTTATCTCAGAGATTCAGATTCGCCCACCTTCCAAGAAAATCTTTTGCGGAAAGGTGTAAATACAATCACAATAGCCTGCTCATCCTCATCATCTTGTTCTTCTTCGGAACTATCAAGGAAAAAAAGGAAGGATTCTCTTTTTTGTTTCGCGTGTTTTTATGCTAAATCATGTTCATATCACCTTCTATTTAGATACACACAGTGTGGTGGTACAACTACGGAGCAGGAGGACTCCCGGATTTTCTCATTTGTCTCTCTTGACGCTCTATAGTTTAAGTCGCTCCTCCGTATTTATTATTATTATTATTATTTTAGATACAAAGAAGAAAAGGAAAGATTGTAGCATGTCATCCCATGTTCCTTCTTACAAAGCGTTTCTTTGAAAAGAAGGAAAAAACAGAGCTACTTAATAAGAATGACCGCCAACTTTTTTGTTGTTGTGATTAGTCTGCTGATACTTCTGGTCATTCTGGTCCATTTGCCATGCCCGAAAGTCAGTAGCATTGAAACAATGACTTTGCACTTTTTTGCAGCAGCAACAGTCTCCTATCATTATCATCTGCTGAGGACCAACATTTGAAATAAAAAAATATTGAGTTCAGTTCACCCTGCTTAAATACTAAAAAACACTTATTTCACAACAACAAACAAAACAACATCAATAATAGAAACATTTTATACTACAAGCTGTGTGCGTGTAGTCGTAGTGTAGTTTGTATGATGACGCAATTGTTTTTTTTACGTGTGCTCCGTATTTATTTCATTTCTAGTAATTCGGCAGCTACTACCATCCAACAAAAACATCAAACAGAAGCTATTAAGCTATTTAAAATTGGATTACAAAACAGGAGCAGGTAGAAAAGCAACAGCTTTTTTTTACATTTTTGTGCTTGTGTGCATGAGAGTACGTTTCCTTGTGACTCTCTGACGCCAATTTGCTCGGACAGACACGCGGTGATTGACCACACCGATCAAACCTTGATGATGATGATGACGACGATGACGCTTTATAAATTAAAATGCAAGCTTTGGTTTTTTCTTTATTTTTTTTGTAGCGCATTCCATTTTTAGTTAACTAAACTGTTACCATTTCTCTATGTCCACAAAACGCAACAAAATATTTTGAGATGCAAGTAGCTAAACCACAACATTATTCCTTTTTTGTGGTCTTGCAAAATAAAGCATTTTTTCACATTTTCAATGCTGCTGTTGCTCAAGTCGAGATTAAAATTATATGCGTAGATAATGCATGGATCTCAGCAGCAGTAGCGCTTTTTGTTCAGGAGTACTTGAATGCAAAATCCCAACAAAGGACTTTATTTTGTGTGAAAATTTGTACAATGTTTAATAAAGTTGCATTTTCTATTTCTTTGAGGTTTGCAATATGTACAAAAAGTGGATATAGGGAGAAGGTGTTAATTGCAAAAAAAAAGTACGACTTGGCTCAGAAAAAAGGTGTTTTTCACAACACTTTAAAATCTATTCTTAATGACAATATATTATGCTACAATCATACGTGCACCTCTTTGAACAATATTTTATTGCTAGTAGCTCAAGAATAGGTGTATGTTTTTACGTTCTGCACGTACGCACTATTCATCTCACTTTAAAATTACGTTTAAAAAATGTGAGTGTTTAGATTCATTTTACGCTTTTTACTACATAAACACGTCTCACAAAAACACAACGAAGACTTTTTTCTCCCTTTTACAGTGCCAGTGGCTATATACTCACCATTATCATCATCTTGTTTCAAAACGACAAAAAACAAAAAAAAAATCTTTAGAAGATTTTGAGAATTTGGGAAAGTGCTTTACCAAAAATAAATGATGTTCATCATTTTACAAATTTTCCTATGCATTTCAGAGTCCAAAACGGGTCCACACGTTTACACACCAAAATGATAAACAGTAATAAAAATGCATCGTAATACAAATGAATTCCCATTTATATGACAGCCAGTTGACCTATTGACAATGTTTACTAGGAAGACCAAATGATCATGGAATATATTTTGTTGTCCATAACTTTGATTGTGATTTACATTGCCATTGCTTAGATATAATATGTATACATGCTTTTCTTCGTTACTGCCCATTCTCATTAACATTTTATGGAGTAATGGGAAAAAGTGCAAAATGAATGGGATCACACGCCTTTTTTGAATTTACACTTTACATACCACCGACCGACACTACAAAGTACTCTTCTTGTTGTTGTCGTCGTTGTTGTTTTGGATGATCATCATCAACCTGGAATGGACCACCACCAACTCTCTGACAATGAGTGAGCATCCTTCCTCCGACCTGGACCGGCGTTGCCGCTCCGCCACCACCCTTTTTCGTATATTTTCCAAGTGAGTAAAAAAATATTACCAACCTGTTGTTATTGCAATTGTTCTCTGCGACATAGAAAAATCGCTTTTCCTTTTCATCTTCTCCCATACACAATAAATATAATAATAACGCATGTAATACCACAACTTCCATTACAACACACCACCATACAAACCGTTTTATACCTGACATCATATCATGGACACAGAGACTTATGTAAGCACCCTGGTTTTAGTAGTTTGTAGGTTCACATTGTTCACTGAGTGAACTTCACTCTCTGCTGGTATTATGTTGGTCCAGATTTATTTTACTTCCAATACAAAAATAAAGTAATGGCATTGTACATACTATTAGATAATGTGTTATGCTTTTATATTTAGAAAAATGGAGCTCTCTGCTTTTTATGGAGCGAAAATATAAAATATTATTCTACATAAGAAAAGGCAAAGTCATTTTGAAGATTTTTTATAGTGATGATGAGATTTGTTGGTGGTGGTGGTAGTGTTGATGATGATGATGATGCAAAATGTACATTTATTTTGATGCCTGGGAGGAAGAACAATTTATCAAAAGATCGATTCTTTCCAAGTCATAGTCATAACATCAAAACAAAACTGTTGTAAAAGGAGCCTCTCAACTTTATAAATAGATGTATACAGATATGTATATATATATATGGGTATAGTATATATATACGTACATAGGCTGTATACTTTTTTGATAAATTTTGGTGATAAAATATTTCAAGTCGCAAATGGTCAAGGAGTTGAAAAGAGTTTTCCCTTTTATCATCTAACAGGGGGACGATGGAGGGTGTTGGGGTTACCTGTTAGAATAAAATAAGGATGCGCGTATACTCCTGGCATTCTTAAATAAAATATCGCACAGATATTTACTCCGTATTTTATGCATCTGCTGTTGTTCTAGAGTGAATTGCTGTGCAGTATGGTACATACATACACTTGTTCTTTTATTTTGTGGTGGTGGCGATGAGAAAAGGGTTTCTGCTGCTGCTGCTGCTTTTTTTACTCTCCCTTTTTTCTATTCTGCGTGATGTCCAAAAAGGGAACTAGTGCGGAGAACTCCATGAGAAAAAAAAGAGAAGCGGTTTATTATTATTTTTTGTTATTGTTGTTGTTGATGGCTTTTGAACGACACTCACAGTGAAAGGTAAAGTTTTGTTTGACCATTAATCTTATCCAAGTTTGAGTGAAGTGTTTCGGAAAGTCAAGTCAAGCCAAGAGCCAGGGTCATGTTGGTTTGTTGCCGTTGTTGTTACTCTGTTGTAATATGTAGGGAAGCATATACTTGCCATGTTGATGATATGATGGACTATGATATTATGGTGTGTGTGTGTGCAGCAAAGCCATCAAATAATGATTTCTCATCTTCACTCCATTCTATTTAGCTCGATGCTTTTGCCTGTTTATTACTTGACAGCGAAAGATGCCCACGTAAATACACCAGCCAACAAAACTGTGTTGTTGTGTGATACTAATAATAATATTAATACCCTTTTTGTATGCATATAATTTGTGAAACAAATCATGAGCGTGTGTAAATAAAAAATGATTTTTTCCTTTCTGCTGACACACTGAGCATTTGTCAGATCAAGATTCATTCTTCTTCTTCTTCTTCTTCTTCGCATGTGTAATTGTGTCTGCATAAGAGAGAAAACAGAATAATAATAATAATAATAATAATAATAATAATAATATTTTGTTAAATGTATTTATTGGTTTGCTAGTCGTGGTGGTATTGAAGACTAATGTATACATGTTGTAAATACACAGGTACATAATATATGTATGCCTGGTAAGATTTGAAACCGCAGCAGTGTGTATCCACAACACTCTCTCCAGGTATCCATCACTTTTTTTATCCATTTCATTTCCATTGTGGTTGGTGATTGTGGTGGTGGTGGATTCACTTGCATCTATTCTTGGTCTTTTTTTATTTTGATTATTCTTGTATTTTTTTGCTGACTTGACTTCTCCAGACACAAAAAAGGGTAAAAGGTCTAAAGGACATTGTACCGTATAACCTTTCATATATTATTTTTTGATTCCCTCCAATCTAAATCCTAATAGTAATAATAAAAATAATAACAATACCAATGACCTGACTTGAAGAATCTTCTCATTGTACATATCACATTCTAATTCTACAGATTCCTCCAACTTTGCATATTGCATTATGTATAGTGATTCCTTGACAAGAAGACAAGTGAAGAGAGCAAAATATTTATACAGCGGCAGCAGGCAGCAACGAGACAGGCAGCAGCGGTAGAATATTTTAAAAGTTTTTACTCTCTTCCTTTTCCATCTGTCCATCGCCTTGTACAAATATTTTGAATACGTATCATTCGTTTAGACAGCCACTCTCAATATCCACTCACCTGTAACCACTTACTTGAGAAAATAAGCTTATTATAAGGTTAGTTGGCATTTTCAGTAAACAATGTAAATATACCATACGTACAAATACAAAGCACACGTACTACACACAAAAAAATCCTCATCATATTCAACGTGTCAAGTTTCAGATATACATAATATGCAATAGCTTATTATTATTGAATGAATGAATGAGGCAAACATACATATAAACAGAGAGCGAGGAGGGTGAAGGGAATCCGAGCTTTTTTTTATTGTGCCATGGTTAAACTTTAATTTTTACTCATGTTCATGATCATAATGATCATGTACGTTATGAAAAAAAAATAACCACATTAATTTAATAGCATTAGCAACACGTAACGTGTATAAAACATTTTTAGAAGATATTTAGTGGTGGATGGTGGTGGTGGTGGCAGGCAGGCAGTGAACATGTGTATATAACCAATTCTCTGTGGGATCAACTGTGACAGAGTGGCCAAAAAAAAATAAAAATAAAAAGGGCACTCTTTCTCTCTCCTTCAGTCTTTTTCATACGAGTCGTTTTTTATTCTGTTATTGCACAGGGATACTTACATTATTATTATTATTATTACATACCTGCTATTTTTTTCCAAAGTAATAAAAAAGGCAGCAGTAACAGAGGGAGCGTAAAATTCCTCTCTTTTCAGAACATTATGACCGTGGAAATTCGTGGCAAATTTTTATCTACAAATTTTTTTTATACATTGAAAAAAATAAATTCTCCGCATGTTATATGATGCATCATGCGAGACAGTAATAAATGTGTGTAAGTCTATTGTAGTTTAAAAGAAAAAAACGTAATAGTGAAAAAAAGAATAGCTGATGATGATGACGATGAATCTCCAAAGAAAAATTGGTGGTATGATGTGTTGTTGCTGTTGTGTATCTATCTATATATCTTTCCTTTTGCATCCCATGACGTATTACATAATAATAATAATATTATTATTATTATTATCGCCGTACAATGTGCACACAGTAGGTTCATAAATGGTAGGTGGTAAAGTACGCTCTCACTTGGATAACGATGACGACGATTTTCAAAGTGTTTTGTAGTTGTAATAAGAAGAATAATGATTATATTGTGGTGAGATGATGATCATTCCATGTCCATATCCATGGCTTTCGTCAGTGCCAATATATCAGTATGGTAATATAAATATACATATTTTAAAGCTTTAGCCATTTGTATACATGATACTAAATAAATATATATTTTTTTAAACTGCGACAACCCAAGGAAAAAACGGCACAGCAGATAACAAGCTAAAGAAATGAGTGTATAGGCATGTATGAAAAAACATTAAAATTTTAATGGATCCTAAAACTGGAAACAAGGAATGCTTGGAAAATGTCATCATCATTATTTGTGTCATCCCAGTCACCACTTTTTTATATAGTCATTCCGAGAAAGTGACAATAAAAGATATATATTTCCTAAGTATAGTCATCTCTCATTCTTTTTTTAGGTTAGTATTGAGTAGGGTCAGCGTTGGAAACTGGAAAAAAGAAAATGACAAGAAATAAAAGTTAACAGTTTGTTTTTTATGCCATGAAACAGAAAATCCATTTTTTTGTAATCCTAATTTTGGGGTACTTTGCGACAAGCTAATCTATATGAAATGATATGTTTAATGGGGATAATATTATATATTTTTTATGACAAAAGCAATGAACTTTTGCTAATAAGAGGTCACTCACAGCAGAGAAAGAGAAACGGAAGAAAACAAGGAAGGAAGGAAGTCTCATAAATACACACACACTCACATGCACACGTTAACATAACTAACCAGTACAACAATCTATTATTATTATTGTTTTGTGTGTGCTACACAGCAGCATTATCTTCAGCAGCACAGCAAAAAAATATATAAAAGCAAACTTACACTTTATTATGAAAAACTGAGGCCTCTCTTCTGTCTCTCTTTCCTTTGCCTCTAGTAATCTAGATTTTTCTTTTTTTATATGCGTTTCTGTAGCAAAGTTTACATCATGGAAATAGCGTACATTATTGACTGTGAATGTGTGTGTGTGTGTGTGGCGAGGACACACTTGCACATTTTATTGTTGGTAGTTAAGGTCAATTTTCGAGACCAATGATCTGGAAAAACCACGCGACTGTCTGTGCATGACGGGTTTTTCTTTCTCTTTTCAAAACCCAACACACAACCAAATGTAGTCAACAAAGAGGGAACAAAAAAAAGTAGGAGAGCTCTTGCTAAATCATCATCATCACATCACACAGCCCAACATCAAAATCATTATCATGCTTATCATCAAAATATATTATACCCAGTGTACTTGTACACACAGAGAGTATCAACATATGATAATGTAATTTTCCAAATCAATGAATGAGTTTGCATTTAAAATGTGTATAAATAAAAATATATGTAAAATGATGGTGGTACACAACAGGAAAATATGTTTCACTATCAGTTTTTTTTTAGCTTCAGAATCAGATCGTTGGCCTTGTCCGCCATAGAGTCTCTCGTCACTTAGCCTTGCTTGCTTGCAAAAAAAGGAAAAGTTTACAGTTACCGCCATTACCATAAGTATCAACTGATGGCATGTATTTTAAACATTGTTTTTATGACAATCAACTGATTGTTATATGTGTTGTGGTGTTGTTTTTTCTTTTTCTGAAAATGGTGGTTGTTGTGAGTCAAAACTTTTTTTTCATGAATTTTTTATCAAGTTCCCCTGGAGTTAGGAAGATGGTATATTATGTATACCTACATATTATTTTTTCCATGCATGTCAAACCAACTTTCTCATTTGCTCAAAATCTCAGGTTAGATGTGTTACTGTCTAAAAAAAGTTTTTCGTTTTTGGATAATGATGATGATGATATGATGCAAGTTTGTAGGTTATGTATGTCTAAGGCTTCGCTAATGTTCATTGTTGTGCCTCTTTGATGAGAAAATTGTGAATTGGTTTTTTTCATGTCCTCTCAGAGATGTTATTTTTTTCGTTTTGAAAATTGCTGCTGCTATGCTGCTGTATAATATGTTGATGGTGATATAAAAGTTGTGTGAAAGGCTTTTTTTATTTATACCTATATCACCATTTAACTTTTGCATACTTGTAAATGCACCAACTATTCTCATGTTCAAGGAAGATTATTATTATTATTACTACAGACAGTCAGTCACACATCTCATCTCTCCGCTACATAAAAAAAAGATATCCCATTTTACTTAACTGTTTTGGTACTACATACTTACCTGTGTGTACCTTCAAATCACCTACACTACTTGCAAACAGGTGAATTATCTCATATATTTTTTCTTCTTCTTCTTTTCCTCTCTCTCACTTTAAATCATCGTCATCATCATGTCGAAAGTTACATCATAAATAAATAAATAATAAACGAAATGATGTGTACATGATAATATATGTGCATTTAAAATAGGTTCATTACTTTTTTTTGTGTTTGATCATGTTCCTCAATTGCATGATGCGATGTACGCATCTTCACAGAATAAAAAAAAATAAAATAAAAAGTTAAAATGTTAAACGGTTGAATGTCGGATATTCATGAATGGTGTAAAAATTGTAAATATATCACTGTACTTTTGTTCATATTTATGTCAGTTTTTAACGTATGAACATTTTTATTTTACATTGTTCATCCACTCGCATGTCGTAAAAAATCACTTTCTCTTCTCTCTTGTAGATGCGAAGACGCACGTCGGTGTGTACAGTAAAATAATGCGTGTTGCGCAAAATTGATATTCTAATTTCAAATAAGCTTGTTACAAACAAGTGTACATGGTTACATATTGAACAAAAATTAATTTACTGCCATAAAAAAATTTCCAAAAATGAAATGACGAAACGTAGAAAAGAGACAATGATAACAAAAAGATCATATATTGGTATATTGATAGCGTTACGTTGGTAACGTTGGTAACGTTGGCTGTTGAAAGTATTGTGATTTTTTTTCTTTAAAAAAAGTAGTCCAGGTTCCTTTCTGGGGATAATGAGATTCTAGTGCCAACAAAGCATCAAAACGGTCCAAAGAGAATTCTGTCTCTTGAAGACTTTCAAAAAATATAAAGTTTTGTTTTTTTAGAGAGACAAGGAAAAAAGTTTTTGAGTTTTTTAAAGAGTTTATCAAAGCGACGATGGCGCATACAGCAGTAAGAAGAAGAAAAAAAATCATCATCCACATCATCACCAACTTTTCATCTATCCCTTCTCTCCTCTTCGTATATACTTCCTTTTTTAAACTTTTCTCGAAGGAACGAATGAAAAGCGACAGAAAACACACACAAAAAAAAGTTTAAAAAAACGCTTTTGTTACACATATATACATATTCCCTGCTTCCCTTCTTCCTACTATTCCTTCGTCATCCATCTTTTTCTTTTTTTGCCGTTGCTTGGTGTGCCTCCTGCCTCCTTTTTTTCTTCAATTCTTCTCCCTCATTGTGTCAACAAAGCACACACATTATAATACAACTACTACTACTTCCACTCACATCTCTCTCCTTCACTCCATCCATCCTCCATAGTATTATCTGTTGAAGAAGAAGAAGAAGAAAAATAAAGTTTTTTTTATACATTACTATTCTACTTTTTCCTGATGCTTCCTTGTCTTCATCATTCCCTCTCTCTCTCTCTCCATCTCTGTTTGTGTACATATTATAGAGTATAGGTACCTACATTACTACTAGTAGCTTTGCTGTGGATGTCAGCATTCCAGAGTTAATTAAAGAATGTTTTGTCTCACTGCATAGAAAAGAAAATTAATCTGAATGCATCTCATCGCCTGCCTGCCTGCTCACTTGTTCTCTTCTCTTCCTTCTTCCTTGTCTTGTCTTCTTTTTATGTTATGTTGTTCCACAAAAATCAGCCATGATGTTGATGATGATGATGATGAAGTTCCTCTTCTTCTCTTCACTTCATAATATACCGACTGCGAGCAACTCAACCTATCTTGTCTTGCTTTTTTTCAAGACTCAACAAGATTTCCATTCTTCGTCTAACTTGATCTATTGTCTTCCTCACTTTATATAAAAATAATAATAATAATAATAATAGGGGCTTTGTTTGATTCAGTCGTCAGCACCAGCCAACGACACACAACAAATACCTTTAAAAGAATGGTACTACTATACTACTACAAGTACGTACAACACAATTGCTTGAATAACTTGAGAAAAAAATATTAGTACAATAAATATATATAGAAAAAAGTACGATTGCTATTGCTTCTTTCTTTTCTCTCTCTCTCTTTCGCTCTATTATATTAACAAAAGTAAAATGGAGAAAGAAGGAAGGTGTATGCATCTCGTGCTGAGAACTTGTACAAATGTTTGTCGTATAGCCTTATATATACCTAAGTACCTAGTACAACTTTTGTCAAAATCAACACGACAAAATATCACACATATTTAATGCACAATGGCATCATAAGCAGTCGTGTACTATTTTTTTGAGTAGGGAATATTGAGTGGGAAAAGAAATGAAATGTGATGTGTGTGTGTGCTGAAAACAACGAGTTTGACTGAAACTGAACCCTTTCTTATTTTTCCTAAGGCACTATATGTATTTATGTATATACCTATATACTTTTTTTGTATTTTATACCATGTTGTTATTGTAAGTTGAATTTTGGACAGAAAAGGGAAATTGATGGATTTGCACGCGATCTGCCTGTGAGCTGAGAAGATCGCGTGTAACCCAACTCTTTGTTTTGTCATTGCTCTTTGGACTTGGGCAGCAGCACAACGAATTGGTCATTTTTGCTGTCATTCTATTTTTTTTCTTTTTTAAAGAAAGAAGGATGGATGGATGTATATAGATGGATGTAGAAAATGAAAAGAAAAATAAATGCACTAGGAAAAAACGGAGTTTTCAGTGAGACAGAGAATTCAGTTTTTTTCTTGATGTGCAATATCCTAATTCATTTTCCGCTATTTGCCACCACTGATTCAGTGGCACTGACTATGGACTTGCACGGCCCAATGGGAGATAGAATTCGATATCACAAATTTTCAAAGCCAAATTTCCAAGTAAATGCATCAGAGTCTGTCCAGGAGATTGCTTTTCTAACAGGATTATTATATTGGACAAAAAACAGTGAAGAAATTGTATGTTATTATATTATCGTATAACTTGTGCCCTCCATCATACACCCTCCTCCCTCCCATCATTTCCATGTTTGCAAGACGCATCTCCAACTCCCCCATATTTATGCCTACCCCATCCCAAACAATAATACAATAATTGCAATCCTGATTAATATTTCTTTTGACTCACATTCATTTTCTTGCAAAAAACAGAGTAGACTTGACTGCATTTCCATGTCCCTGACGAACTAAATGACAATGAGGCCATTTTTTTTATCGAACAACGGTTGGGTTGCTACTTGCCATACAGCCGTTTCGAATTTTTTTTACAGTTGGGGATATAAAGAGATAATTTGCTGCGATAGTGATACGAAGAAGAATGGTAGTGACAGTAATGACAATTTTTGCATTTTCTCGGTGCTCGGTGCACACACACAGGAAACGGGAGTGAACACTGAAGCTCCACTGCTGCTGAATGTTATCATTATATCATGATCATCGTCTGGCGGTGCGGGTTGTTGTATAGCAGAGCTATTACCATTGCCACTCTTCTACTTGTGCATATATAATACCAAATGGAGGAGGAAAAAGGATCTACTCGTCATCTGATATCGCCATGCGGCAGCAAACACGACACGAGGATTATATAATATGTATGCACACAGTCTAGCACCGCCACCACCACCATTGCCACGCAAATGCTTACATAAAATGCGGGCGCATTGCACTGCTGCAGCAGCAGATCAGAGGACACACAGACATAATATAAAATTCTATGAATGAGTGATACTGACTGATAGATCAGATATCTGGCTGGCTGATGGCTGAATTCTTCTTCTTCCTGCTCCCAACTCTGAATTGTTGTTTGGGGGAACTCGTCAAGTAACCCAGCAAAATGCATAATATAATATTATTCCCTCTTTTCTCTCTCTCTCTCTCTCTCTCTCTCGTCTGTCTGCTGTACGCATTTTCGACCCTCCGGGGTCGAAAGTTGATATAACAATATGTATCTGACATCACCAGCAGCAGAGGCAGTGGTCGTGACGATGATGATCATCATGGCATGGTTCTTCCAGGCCAGGAACAAGTCGGGGGTGAAATCCATGTAGAACGAAAGAACCTCAATGAATGAACCGAAAGAGAGAGAGAGAGAGAGAGAGAGAAATGAGAGGATGGATGAATGAATATTTAAATAGATTACGTTACTCCTCTCTTTTTGCTTTGCTCGGCACAGTAACAGTTGTCGTTGCGTTGTCTCCTCAACAACAGTAGTCATTTTAAAGCTTTCCTTCTCCCAGCAATCCTTGTATATCAACAAATATATAAATGTATTTTTGATATTACACAGGCACACACGATCATGCATATAACGACGCATCGGAACACAACCATCCGAGAAAATTGAGAGAAAAAAGCACATAGAAAGATAAGTGTGTAACCAAAAAGGCATAAATAAAACCAAAATCTCCCACCAAAATTTCGGATTGGTTGATAATCATAATCATAATAAAATGAGAATTTGAGAAAATGACTTGATACTGCATATAGAGTGCATGTAAAAGTTTGGTATAAATAAATGCATTTATAATGTGGATAATATCTACTGGATATTATATATTGTCAAAAGAGAATAAATATGTATAAAAAAAAGATTGCCATTGTGTGTACAAAATTATACATCTATACAATAATATAATAGCAAGATATTGGTGAAGGGTATAAAAAGGAAAGGAAGAGAGTAGCAGTATAGTAACAAGAGGAGCAGCAGTAGCAGGACGAATTGTTTGAATTAACCATGATGATGACTTTTGCGTGTGTGACGAATAAATAGGACCAGCAGAATAAAACTGCAGCAAAAAGTCTACTACTTTGACGACAGACTGAATGGGATTTCGATTAATCATAATCGGACGTAGTGAACAAGACAGACAGAGAGAGAGAGATAGATAGAGAGAGAAAGCACCATGATCATCATAATCCCTTTTTACATTTTCATTGTTACTCCTCTCCAAAAACTTAAAGTCCAAGTCGATTATCCGCCAGCAACAACAACCAAAAAAAATGATGAAGTTGAGCATTTTTATTGTTACGCGTAATTCTGATTGTTGCATGAATAATAATAAGTATAATAATAAACACTTGCAACACTTTTGTCACAATGACAGTTTACAGTGAAAACTTGAGTATTAACTGTAAAAGTCACAATTACTGTGTACTTGCAGAGAGGCGGAGTAAGTAATTGCATCAAGTTTTACACAAAATGAAATGCAAATTGGAAGGCAGTTTTTTAACTTTTTTTTAAAGGGACAGATGGGTAAGCAAATTTATGTAAAGTGACAAAAGTGGTAATTTTATTTGCATTTAAAAAAAACTTTTGCCCATCCCAACCAACTGCTGACTGACTTGACTTTGCTTTTTTAAAAGGTAAAACTGGAAAAAAGTGCACAGGGTAGGTACTCATCTCTCACACTCAAAAGTTAAAGGGTTGAAAAAAGTATGATAAACTGATTTCCAGTTAACATAATAATAAAACAGGAAGAAAATGAGAATATTATGAAGTGAACATGTGGAATTGCCATGTTTTTTTCATTTTCATATTGCACACAGCAGCACAAGTAGTGACGGCACTTGTTTATATTATGTATTTGATCATCATCTCATGAACGTGATGATGATGATGATGAGTAGTCGTGGATGTCACTTTTTTGGGAGAAGAGATGTATGCTGTTGTGTAACAGGTTGTGTGAGAGTGTATATTATTATTACAAATGTAAAATGGTCTGCTGTTGAGTGATGATGATGCTGCTGCTGATGATGAGGATGGTTGAGGAGTGGATCCCTAGGTGTGCGGTAGTGGATGACTGTGAAACCCGTATGTTCATCTCCGCAGGGGCTTGCGATCCGCCTGGAAACAATTCGATTACAAAGTAATGGCTCTTCAACTCTTTTCAACACTCATCGTCCACAACTCTTCTCTCTCTCTCTCTCCTGCTGTTGCTCTTGAGGATGATGATGCGATGCTCTTCTTCTGAACGAACTCTACTGCTAAAAACATCATCATGGCTTGTTGTTTTGTTCAATCTTGTTTAGCTCTTCCGCCCTTTTCCTTTATTTTTAGATGAAATTCATCATTTCAGAAGAAAGCAACGGGTAGATAGAATTTGAATGCACTACTTGATATTTTTTTTTAAATGACAATAAAAATCGGATATATATAAATATATAAAATTGGATATACTTTCTATTATGCCCCACCAGCAACATCAACAACTACACAATATTATTACATTTTTTGCATGGAAAATAGGGAGCGAACTGGAAAAAATAAAGATAATAAAAAGAACCCCAATTCCTTTTTGAAATATGAAGGGAGTTTTTCATTTTAGTTTTTTTTGTATTTATTTTCCGTTTTTAACGCAAGTCAGCGAGCAAAATGGATTTCAATTGTTGAAGTCATATAAATAAGCATACAGGCACACACATACAAATTGTGAAAAGTATATAAAATACACTGTTTGGTTTAACATAGGCTTCAAAAACAATCGAACAAGACATTATAGAACAGAAGTTATTATTATGATGAGGATGTTGATGGTACCAAAAATGAAATAAAAAAATATGAATTTCTTTTTTTCCCTCAACTCTTCGTGTACACATTTCTATCTTTTCTGGTCCATTGGCTTATATGTTGTGATGGGCTAACTTGATTCGACTCTGACTGCCTGCCTAGCAAAACCAGTTTCTCTGTCTGTGTCTCGTAGCTTATCTCTATTTTGTAACTTTGACAATCCACCTTGCTTATCTTTTTTTTTGCAAAAGAAACATCATACGGCAACCCGTGCTCTTTTTGATCTCTACCACTTTCCATTCATTTGTTTTTGTTGATGTGTAGCAAGTAGGTATATACCTATGAATTGTTGATTCATTTTTCAGATATAAAACAGCACAAATAATATAATTTCAAAAGTAAAAAGTGTCCCAATCCTCGTCATCATCCTTGTTTTGGGTGGTTTTGTTATCAGTGCAAATGATTGGGGCAATATGAGAAATTGCAGAGACCAAGGTTATACATCAGAAAGCTGATGCATCAAAATATGTTGCGTCTGCTGCTCTTGCGTGGATTATGATGATGATGATGATTGGTCACTTTTGATGATGCTCTTTTTCTTCTTCTTCTTCTTGGAGGACCCCTGGAATTTTAACCTGGAAGCCGCCTCACAGTACAAGACTTTTTTTAACTCCCAGGGTGCATCATGATGACTGCACTACGGTTACAGCTACCATTACACATTTTCAGAGATGCTCTCCACTCATTACGCTACGCTACATTATTACTTATTTATGAGAATACCTTTTTTCTATCTATCTCTCTCTCTCTCGTCTAATGAAAGTAGTCCATGTGTTCGTTTTAAATGTAGGGATAACTTAAAAACTTGCAGCTTATCATCCAATTGTGATGAATTCGTTCTGGTTCAATTCAAGTTTGTGGAGAGAGAGGGAACATATAAACTAAAATATTATTGCGTAGATATATACTACACCTATATCTATACAGGTATACATGTTTCGGATATTGTATATAAAAATGTACGGGCAATGTCCAAAAAAAATATATAAAACAGTCTTTCCCCGCTTGCCTGTCCTTCTATTTCGTGATTTTCTCAAATCCTACTACTTTAAAAACTTTGTACTTTCTTGATGATAGATTTGATGTTGTTGTTGGAGAGACCCCCTGAAGACTCTCCAAGTGTAATCAAAAATGTATATTATCAACATTTATAGCGAGTTAACAACCAAACAAACCATTTTTGGTAGGAATTTCTTCACCTTGACTCTTCAACGAGCCTCTATGCATTATCATTTTGCTCTGCTCTGTTTATAAATAGGATTATTATTATTATGTAGACTTAAAATATATATAAATAAAAATAACAATGGTAACAGCAAGGCAACAAGAGATAAATAAAATATTTGATTGGGGTTGGGTCCTCCAACATCGAAACATTAAAAGCGCCACTGCTACTACTACTACTCCACCAGAGAGAGAGGCAGAGTGAACCTGGACACTACAGTTTTACTTGCACATAAAAACCATGTAAATATTTTTGTGCGTGTGGTAATGGTCTTCATTCTTGCTCATCTCATACATCTTTGTGTGTGGATGTGTGTGTGCGCCTACTGGGACTCTTTACTCTAAATTTGCAGCAGATCACTGAGCAACAGCAGCAGCTGACGGAAACATGTGGCGAAAGTACCTTATAAAGCTGCGAGAAACATAGCTTCCATTTTTTGAACAACTACCCATTTCTCATCACATCTCATGATCATGTCAGCCCAACATACTGGAAAAATGTTACTTTCAACAATTCTCCTGACATTCCTCCTTACAAGGATGATGATCATCATGGGCTATGGCTATGACCCCTCTCATCATTTACCGTCATCATTATTATTTACCCCTGCACACACACCACACCATACATTGAAGGAAACAAGATGAAAACTATTAAATAAATTCATTTTTTCTCACCCTGACCACCACATAAAAAAATATTTAAAAAACGCAAGTTATATATATATTTTTTGACATGTGGGCATCGGCATCATCAACATCACAGTCAACATGACTCTAATCTTCTCACATGAATCAGAATCAGGAAAACTCTGCATGGAAGAATAATAAAAAAAGTTTTTTTAAACAAGATGTTTTGATAAGTTTCTACTAGCAGATGATCATGATGATGATAAACAAATGATGCAGCTACTGCTGCTATTGCTCTATTGCTTATTCTATTTTTAATTATTATTATAATACCACTCATTGGAGGAAATCCTGCATCTTTCGTACAATTTTTTTTGTGAAAGAAAGTGACCAAGGTAAAGTTTTTAAGGTATCATCCTACTTTATGTTTACAATATTTTCCAAACAAAATCAAGTACTCTCGTGCCATTATAAAAAATGTATAAACTTGTTGCTGGATGGAATGCATTTTAAAGAGAACAAAAATACCTGTGTGAATTTTTTTTTAAACTTGGCAGTTAAACTAACACCTGCCTTTAAGCATCGTTAAGATTTTTTTTCTAGAGACCCTTTGTGATTTTTAAAGCAGCTAAAATATGTAGGAACATTAGAAAGGTGCTAGAAACATGGTCGATTTTTAAAAAAGTTTTAAAGTTTCATTTCAAAGAATCCCCCAAAAAAAGGAAGAAAAGGATACCAACGCATTCTCTTCTTATTTGTGTTTTTCGGTTGTGTCGAAGAGAGAACCACTAATTGCGTTTGAGTAGGAACAGAAAATAGGTAATAAAATTTAGAGAGAAAAAAGGTTTTCATTTGGTTATTTTGAAAGACTGACCTTTGACACTGGTGGTCTTTATTTTAAAAGCGTGTGTGCTCCCACTACTACTTCTTGGGCAATCGTTAAAAACATATTTTTAACGACACTACTATCATAAATTCGCACGGCGGTACATGCATAATATACAAGGCAAGCAGAGGAGATGTACAAAACCATAACATTAATACGCATACATACTTTCCTTTTACATGCCAAGAAGAATGTAAAGATGACACGTTAGTTAGTTATGAGGATAGATGTAAAAAAATATAATCATAAAAAATGACGAGAGGGGAGGAGGACGGCAAAAAGAATACCTGAGAATTTCCCTTTCAGTTCAAGTTATTATTAGACACTGAGGAGCCTTCTTTATCTCTCGTTTCAATTACCGTTGAAAAAAATAAAACTTAAACGGCATCATATAATCTATTCCTGGTCAAGTGGTGTCCGTGTCGGTCAAACACTTTTTTTTGGCTGTTTGCTGCTTGCTTACTTTATTTGCATGAAAGGAGGGGTCAGAAATAGATTTTTTTTAAACAACCGCACCGATGGATTTTAATCCCATCGGGTTTCACTTTTATTTCACACGCTTTTTCATCAAACAACCTGCTCAAATACATATTATAGGTATACATCATTATGTATATTGTCTGGTAATGTGTGCGTGCGTGTACACATATTTAGCATAGTAAAAATCCAGCTTATTTTTTTGGTTGCGACATTTTTCCTTTTCGACACACAAAGCAGTTGGTGTACAGGTAGTTAAAACCGGGAGTTTTCATTCATTCCTCTCTCTTCCTTCATTCCTTTTGAGTGTGTAAAGTGCGCATCCTTCCTCCTTTCCCCGTTCTACCCTTTTTATTATTATTTATTGATGACGATTATTTTTTTATTGTATGTATGATGATGGCGTTTATTAATGTCATTCCATTTTTTTCATGTCCAATTATTTGTAGGGCAGTACCCGCAGCTAGTTTTCTATTTGGCTGTTATTATTGTACCCTTTCCGTGTAAAATAAAAAGTGAAAGACAGGTTAAAAAAATTCCTGGTGTTTATTTAGTATTAATATATATGTAGCTTGCATGTTCATTTATACGAGGAGTAACGTGTTTTTCTTTAGTAGCGGTCGGTTTTATGGTAAAAAAAAGGTTAGAAGTGAGGATGATATGATGATGCGTGCTAGGAGACAAGTGGTAGGTAAAACGGTGATGTGATGTGATATGATAAATGATAATAATAATTCACCTGACGATGATCACAATTTTACCTGCCCTTATTTCATAATTTATCCAACAGCTCAAGGAAAAAAAACACACGCGACATGCTACTACAAGATATTCAAAGCACCCCAAAACAGTAAAAAAAATATATCATGAAAGAAGCCAGATCAAAGATAACCTGTTCGTTTTTTAATAGGTTTCGTGTGTAATATTTGCTGATCCCAACAAATAATAATAAAAACTGGGGTAAAGGAGGAGGAGGATAAAGGGTGGCAGTTGTAATGGTGGTGGTAGTATTGGCGACGACGGCGACAGTTGCTGCTTTGTTTTGTAGTATAATATAATGTTGTATTATTATTATGGCATGAGTGAATGAGCATCACATGGACCGATAAAGGATGAGTAATGATGAGAGACAATGAGACAGGTTGAAAGATGTGCCATTGAAATTACATGTATCCATCTATGTACATACAGGATTGGGCAATATATACTACTACTTTATTCATTCATCCAGACAGACAAACGGACAGTATGTCATATTCACCCCCTCTCATCCTTTTCACCTCACCTGCCATTCTATTATGCTCTGATACCTGTGAAATGTATTATACCAGAATTTGAGTGTTATGTATTACGTAATGTATGTTTTTCTTTTATTTACCTTTTTCCACTTCAATATTTACAATTTTGTGTTGATTTGCACGATAATGATATACTTAAACGATCATGTTGACTTACCGTGTGTGTCAATGAAAAATCAGAAAAATACAAGGCTTATATAGTATTTAACGTTGAACATACATGGCGTTTGCATTTCGTGGTTTCTACTTTTTAGCACACCTTGTTGTCCAACTGTCTTTTAAATTATGATTGTGAATATACTTTAGTGGTATTCGATTAAGGTGTAAAAATCACATGAAATATTTGCCTAATGGTAAATTTTCCACCCAAAATAAAAAGTAAACTTTCTCGCTATAAAGTTGCATGATATGAAGATTGAATACGTATGCTATGATATGAATATTCCTTGTTTTATTCTCCGGTATCGTAGAAAAAGTAGAACGAATTGTCTCGGAGAAAAGTTTCCCGGAACAAAAGAATAAACAATAATTGTTAGTTTTGGTATGTGCGAGAAATCAGAACTCCACCCCTCATTCCGTTGTACCTATTGTTGTTTTACTTTTAGTTTGGTTGGTATTTTTCTATACTTTTTTCTTTCCTTTATTCTGTTTTTGACATTTGCGTGCAGGTATATCGCACTCCTTCATAAAAACTGTTCTATTCCACTTTTGGAAGTTTTGTTGTAGATATCAACAAACAAGAATACAACATTAAAAAAGACATCATTGGGTTTTATTAGAAAAGGGCATGTAATAAAAGTTAGTTTTAAATATTTTTATAACTTATTGATAGACAATAATATTGTGGAATATTGGTTGGAAAAAACATAAATTCTTAATTCAATACTAAATATATTGAGTTCTTGTATTTACACAAGCTTTGGAATCAATAACTAGTTCAATTGGTGTTCTTTACGAAACAGTAAATTAGAAAAGCTTTTCTTCCTTTTTAATTTCAATTCGTTTAATTTAATTGTTGAAAGCTTTACTTTTGTACGTCCAAGTAAATACGCACCTACATATCTACCCGGCTTGTATCTACGAGATATTTTGTTACGTTTCAAAATGGTGTTAGGTGCTACCGCTATCAGTAGTATCTGCTTGAAAACGCCTACTTCAGTTGAAATAAGAAAGAAAGAAGCCAAACAAGCGGTACCATACAACGCAGTCATTTTCCTTTTTTTTATCCACGCTGATATTAATGCCGAGAAACATGAAGAAAATAGGAAGGCGGAACTCGAGGGAGCATAATCTTATTTCCTCGAGAAAAAAATGCTATATTCTCTTCCGTCTCACTCTGAAATCCTCCTTCTTTCCCTATCTGACTTCCTCCATCTTTCACATCAGTAGCAAGAGGAGAGGCTATCCTCATTTTTTTCCAGCAGATGCCTTTTAGTCTACTTTATTTATTGACATGACAACATATTTTACAGATATGTAGTCAAGAAAATAAACTACCTGTTTGTATATAATGCCGTTGTTGATACCCATACGAAATTCCAGTCAACTTTACTAATTATTAATTTTCTTATCCACAGCTAATACTTATGTCATACATGACAATTGCATCCACAGCTGTCCATGGCGTTTGAATGGGAAATTAAACTAAAGCTTATAAATCTCCGTTCAAAAACTCACTCAAAACTTGGTGAAAACTCGTCAATGTACAAGTCAATAAACACATTACAAAAGGACGTAGTCGTCCACCCCCAAAAATTTGACAAAAAATGTATACAATCCGAGATTTTATGTGTAACACTTGTAGCCTACACTATTGTTATACACTTTTTGGATTTTCATAACAGTTGTGCAACTAAATTAGCCATTTGTCTGCATTGTTGTATTATAAATATTATAACGAAAAATGGGATTCAATTTGAAAACTCATTTCGTGAGTGTGTAGTATAGACGGCGAAACAGAATAAACGCAATACAATATAATATCACAAATTGTGTATGAGGAATTGTGGCAAGCATCAAATAGGTAATTACTATGTCGACTTTTGTGGATCATTTTATTATTGCTTTTCCAATGAGTTGACTTTGTCCTTTGAGTCGCGTTGTTGTGAACAAGAGTTTGCTTTGCGGCGCTGCTGTGGTGGTGGCAGTGGCGATGATGATGGATACAACAAAAATTGTATTATGCAATACGGTTCAGCAGCCATAGTCATCATCATCATCATCATTATTATTGTGTAACAATAGCCAGCATAAATTGTATATTTCCCGAAGCAAGTCTATATTTTTTGTTGGGTGGCAGTGCCAAACTAGAACCCAGAAAATTCATCTCCGATTTTCCTATAAAGCAAACCAAAAGATTATGTCATTATTACATTACAACATCATCAATGTTCCTTGATGATGAGTTTGTAGTATAAATGCAACATTATCGGTGACAATGAAGTCTTCCTTTCTATCAAGCCAATTACTCGTGTAAATGACTTTTCCTCCAGCAAAACTGTGATTCTCCAGTCAAGAGCACTTTGTGCAAAAGAAGGTATGATGTTATACTTGGCTGGCACGTGTTGGTGGAGAGATGAACAATTTTATACAATTTACAAACAATGATGATAATAAGCTATTACGATACAATTACACATTATATAGCAACTCTTTGGAGTAGTGTTGAGGGCAATAATGACAAAGTGGTAACAATGACCTTTCTCATATTTCAGAACATATTACTCCCCGTGTTACGGAACGGATGAGCGAGGTGTGTACATTGAACATTGTGTATATTTTAATGTTTTTTTTACTATTGTCTACAGTATGCTGGTCTACGTTGTATATACCTAACTTGCATTTTTTTGTGCTTTTCCTCCAGCTTTATGTACTGGGGAGACCTCATGCTGTTCTTGTCACTGGTCGGTCACACGTTCGACGTGCCCGTAATAATCCACTAACTTTTGACACGTTTCTTTAAAAAAAACAAGCGTAACAACAGCAACAAACCACGACAAAACAACATGTCAACTCGTCAAATCAAACTGATGCTATTTTTAACATAATTAATGATGGTGGATGTAGCCGACCTTTGTCGCTTTTTATACCACCACCAAGTTTCCAATGTACCTTTCTTCTAAATAGAAAGAGGTGATTGTATTGTGGGGGTGATGGTGAAAGTACCAAAAGTGGCTCAAAATAAATTACCAAGAACATTATGAATTTATGAATAATAGGTAAATATCTAGTGTACCATTCTTCATTTTCATTGTTATGCATACATTCTATCTAGCAATTGACAAAACTTGAATTTTATTTTCAAAGTAAACTTTTACTTTTCACGAAATAATCCAACAAAAGTTTACAAAGACAGTCCACACATAATTTGTAGTTACTATTACTACTACGGACGGATGGATAACGTTTTAATATATTATGATGGAACGGCGACAACACAGATGCGTGTTTTTTATGGATTTTACGCTATGTTGACTATGACGAAGAAGGTTTTGCGTGGAAAAGGTATAGTGTATGTACATTGTAGTTACATGCTTCCTAGTATGGTATGCTTGCATCATGTAGCTTTTTGTGGTTGACAAAAGATAAATGCGGGTGCTCATTTTTTGATAAGTTTTTCTTTCTTTTTTGTATTTCAGCAGCAGCAGCAGCCGGAAAGAACAAAGGTTGTATGTGAGGGCCCTCCTACAGCGTTGAACAACTGTCCCAAAACCCAAGAATCACACTGGGGAGCCTTAAGATTCAAACCACTCCTTTTTTTCCATGATGCCTACATCATACCATAATATTAAATGCAGTATACATCATACATCCATATTTTACTTGCATATAGATATTATATTATTATTATTACCTATGCTTATGTATATATGTCGCTTAAATATATATATAAAACATATATACTTGCGTTCGCTGCTGGGAAGAGGGACGCTACCTTTATTTTTTTTCGACTTGCTGTCTGTCTCTCAATTTTAATACGCTCTCCTTTCTACCTCTCTCGATCCTTTGACCCTTCATTTCCGAGAACACGACTTTTTTGTGTTCAGTTCAGACCCTTTCACTGTTGCGCTGCGATATGTGTATAAAATTTGTCTGTCGATAAGTGACACAAACTTACACACATTACAACACGAATACATGTGTTATACCCATTTTTTAACACGTTGACGATAATCACAATGAGAATCAGCCTTGCTTGGTAAATAAATGAGCTGTAAACAAAAAGGTTGTATATGTTTGGGAATGTTTTAGTATAGGATGCGGATGAATTAGCACGGTGTAATCCAATTCAAGCGAGATATGTAAAATCATCTCTCAAATAAAATGTCCTTTAAAACAAATTGGTGAACTTGCTCAAAAGTTCATTCAAGCTACATGACTCATTGATACAGATTTTTTTAAACAAAACAAATACGTACACATATCACATGTTAATATTATGTAGTATTTTTTATATAATATGTGCATAGGGGCGTCTTTAAATGTAAATGTTGCAATTGATGTGTGCATGTACAAAGGAAATAAAAAAAGGAAGGAAGAAATAAGTATGGTAGTAGTACATCATCATAAATACGCGTAGTAGTTATTGTTGTCAGAGAAAACATCATGATCAACAACATCATCATGTCGACAAAAAAACCGGGTGTACAATGTGCGTGTTTTTGTACATTATTTTTTCAGTGTTCTTGTTGTACTATCATGTGGTTTCAATTCCCAAAGCAATGTTCTTTTGGCCCCTTGAGGTAAGTTGAGTCTGATTGGGATTTGTGGCACATTAGGGACAACTTTTGGGGGTTTAGTTGAGTTTCATGATGCAGTAGGGCAGTACCGCTTCTGCTGCTGTTGATCCATCCGAGAAATGAGACTTTTTTTTTGTTTTGCGTCTCTGATGCTCATAATATGCTAGTTTGCAAGAATGATGCCCATGCCCTTGTGATGCAGAGGAGTGCATTCCCTTTATCTTATTATGGGCCTCTCCATTCACTTGTATCATATCATCATCATCATCATTGAATCATGAAGGAAAAAAATGAAATGATCGGGAACAACGACGGGAAGGGAAAAAAAGCAAACAAGAGGAAACTTAACCCATCCAACAACAACCCGTCTGGTCTTGTTGGTGTATTGAATTTTGTGTGTATATATTGCATGCTCTATCGCCCACGTATGAATTATTGCATGTTTGAAACAACAAGCAGCTCTAAAACTTTTCACAGATTTTCCAACGTTTTGTCTGTCTTTTTCTGTACTCCTGCAAAATCATTGCTTGTGTGTTCATGAAAAACATACAGACCCGTTTTTTGACTGTATAGTTGTACTACATCTCTTCGCTTCGCTAAAAATACGGATGTGTAGTATTGTATATCATGTGTACTCGGTTGTGTCCCCTTCTGCTATTTTTACATTATTGACACAGACAACTGTTCAAAATATCGATTTGGAGGAGGAATTAAAAGAGTGAAAAAGAATATTTTTGGTTTCCCTACCAACTTACTATGTACATTGCACCCTTTCTCCTCTCTCTCCTCCTGTTGCTTGTGCTAATTTAAAGGAAATGTGGATGCCGAGGTCCGACTTTTTTCGTTTCGTTGTCCCTTCTCCTTCTTTATCTTGTCGACTGCTTTTTAGTATAAAGGAACCCTGACCAGCTCAGAGGATGCTGAATTCACTGTTGTACATTGGCTCTAACTGGAAACAGTATATCATTTCGATATTGTCGATTGTCTTGCACAGCAACAACAGCAGAAGCTCAGTCTTTGCAGCCATTCCATTTCCTCCTCAGCCATCCTCATGGTTTAAAAAAAAGTTATTCATTTCATTTCATTAATAAAAAAAACTCACTTGAGAGTTCGCAAGTATAACATACTTAATACATACATTCTGCAGAACACATGGGTATCATTTATTCTCAGTCTACTCCATCTTCACCATTCAATCATCCATGAAAAATATGTATTTGATGTTGTCGATGAGAATTTGAGAGTTTCTTCAGATCCCGGGGGAGAAGACGTCCACCAAATCTAACCAGTCCCCGACCCGACGTCGGTCTCTCGTTGATCTGATCTGATCCCCTTTTGTTGTTGATTGTGAGTGGCGATGGCGATAGGAATTGTAGTAGTAACAGTAGCAGTAAAAACACACTATTTTACACACATACATTTTCCTTCTCCGATTTCGCTGCATTGTGTCTCCTGCCCTCCCTCAAGTCTCTTGGCTGCTGCTGATATGATGTGATGATGAATTAGATTAGGTCATGTCACAAGAATGAAAAAAAATCAGAGTCTGATGTATGAGTACAGGAATAGATTTAATATAATATTGTGCACCACAAAATAAAGTATTGAAATATTACAAGTACTCCCATATTATTTACACACAGATGTATACTACATTACAATTACAACCAAAATGAGTTGTAAATATGTTTAGTTTCCGTTTGGGGGGAAAAAAGAAGGGAAGTAATAGAGAAATCGGATTCTTTGAGTATGTATATGAGTGTGTGTGGATGTAATACATACAAAATAACTTCTTATGTTACTTGCATATCAAGCCAAGTTAACATATTGGTAAAATTAGTATCCAATTTCAAATTTTAATAAAAAAGAGAAACAAAATAGCCTCCTATCACATATGTATTCATTTAATAGAGATACGAGTAATAGTAATAAAGTAGTAATAATAGGAAAATGAGTAACAGGGTAAAGCTGTCATAACAAGTTTCTTTTTTAACAAAAGAGGAAATGGGTGGCTCTCGGATGACTTTCCCTAAACAAGGTAGCGAGGTGGGAAAGGAACATGTCTTTAACTGTAATTAAATCCCGAGCCACGGTAAATATGTATAACAAAGGTAATGTATATTTGAATCATGTTAAGGAAAATGTTGAGAATTTTTGGATTTATAAATATAAACAGGTATTAAAATATTGTTAGTCAAGTTTCAGGCTGTTTGACAAGCGAAATTGCTTAACCATTTTGAACCATTTTCGCCAGGAACGTATTTGGAATTGTTATAGTACTTCCGGGTTACAAAGAGTACTTGGTAAATGGATCACCATTACTGTACTACAGTGAATGAATGTCTACATATCGTATGGGACTTTGTACCATTAATCACATTTTTGATAAACATGAATTGACCTGTCCATCGTGGACTAGGACAAAGGTCAGTCTGTTCGAGGGTAGCATTATGTGGAGGGGCAAACTAGGGTGCATATACTTTTTTTTCTTAAAGGAAATATTTCCCTGCAAATTTTTGCCTAATGTATAAGCGTATTAATATCAACGCATTTAAGTTCGAAATAAAAAAAACGTTCTGAGCGTTTTAATAATACCAAACGAAATGGTTTCGACAAGTGTTTTAGTAAAAAATTGTAAGAAGGCTGTTGAACGAATATGAATGGCCAGTTTATAATATGTATGTACATCAGTGGTACAAACCGCTGGACAGTGTACAGTATACAATACAGTAACGGGACTTACGTATATTCCGGCTTAATGGATTTATTTTTAGTACACTGATCAGATCCGACTGATGATGACTTTTCATACCAAAAGTTAATGTTAAAATGAACCATCGCCATTCACCACCATAACATTATTAAAAAAAGCCCCACATAAAATGAGTACGGGAGGACCAAGAGACCAAAGGACCTGACTACGCGACTGAATTTGTTGCGTGCCTGTGTATATAAAGGACAATGCTTCTGGTTGACTGGGTGGAAGAGGATAGTGGGGTTCATCATGATGAGATGAAGAGGAGTACCACTGCTGGTTTTTTAGTTGGAGATATACTCGTGGATATAATAAGTATTATATTTTTCGTATTATTCCTCTTGCTGCCGGACGAAGACACACAGGGACATAGACACAAGCTGTTTTCTCTCTATTTTCTTCATTAGTATTCCACACTGGTACCGTTTCTTAAGTCAAGTGATCATAATGAGTCGATCTAAATGCATGGATATGTGCCCCATGTATAATGCACACACGACACTTATGAACAACCCATGAGTGGATATATAGCAATACATGGAATTTTCAAGCTAATAAAATGAAAGCATTGTTTCAGTTCCCAAGTAAAAAGGAAAGTGAGAAATATGAAGTCGTCCGGCAGCATGTACCATGAGGATTCACATGATTGTATTGTATGTATTAATTTTTTTTCTGTGCCGCACTTCACATAACACGCAATAATAATGACATGGATTGTCTTTAGTACTTTGCTAGTGAGAACATGGATATTATTACGTGTATATAATATGTAAAGTTCTAAAAAAGAAACAAAAAAAACACGATGCGGTGGAGTAGTCAAATGAAATGAAGGTGTTTCATGGTTCACGTCCAATCATACAGCTTTTTCGTTTCAAGTACTCAAGGAATTTCCAAGCATCAGTTAGTCATACAGAGTAACAAATTCATATATTATAGAGCTAAACTCTACTAAAAATGCACTATATATATTTTTTGACTGCAATACATTACCAGTTCGTAGTAATACGAATTACAAATAAATGACATTTTTTTTAGTTTGCACCTCAACTTTAATATATAATCTATATGATAGCTTTCAATTCTGATGATATGGGAAGTTGTCAAAAATAACTATTTACATGTTTAGCTATTATTTGTACTTTTTAGAAACTTTTCTTTAGCAAATGTTTTTTCAGTTTGACGTTTCATTTTTTTCATCATAGCAGTTACAAAAATCCCGGCAAAAAAAGAGCTGTGAACGATATTCAAATGGGCAAAGATTAACCCTTTACTGTCGCTGCCCCATATCCAATTCCGCTTTATTGTTTATATTATCTAGATATGTATGGCTTTGATGTTTTCGGAATTTTAAGTTTATTTTGTCTTTATGACCCTTTAAAGATAATATTTTGCTATCTATATTTCAGATAACTGCTAAGCCTGCAAGAAAGTAATGCGTTGTTCGTACAACCTGCCAAATTTAAAGATATGGAAAACCAAAACCGTGCTGATATAAACACTGTTCTATTTATGAGAATTAAATTTTATTACATTAAATGACTACAACGCATTATAACTTTTACAACCTTGCAAGCTACCATCCGCCAGTTTTTGGAGTAAGAACAACAAGAAGTACGGATCTAACTTTAATGCCAATAGAAAATACCTGTAGTAGTTTTTACGCATCCCAAAAACAACTACACCCATTGACAATTCATTCAAATATCAAGCAAAACGACGACCATTCAAGTTGAACATTCATTCAACCGTTTATACCGTCTTTTGTCCGTCTCAAATATCTATGCATTTATGTCATCATTCAACCGTACGTACACATACACACATTATTTGTCACATACATGGGCTCATATCACAATAATAATAATGCTCTTGTATGATCTCTTGTTTGTTTGGTTTTAACTGTTGTGGTGTCATTCTCGTCCTCTTATCCATCTTCTCACCTCTTGTCATTCATCCAAGTTTTTGAGGTTTGGAGCACACTGGAAAGGTGCTAAACAGTTTATAAGAGTGTAAAAGTGTGCCTTCTCTCCACATTATTCCACTTCCATTTACAATTTTTGTTTGCCCAATAGAAATAAAAATGAATAATACGAGAACAGAAAAGCGCCTCAAATAATTTCTCGGAGGATTAGGCTTTTTGACAAAAAATTAAACCTACATTTTTTTTCACACGTAGGATCATAAATAAATACACACATCTCATTCTTCCAGTAGACCGAGTTTAGAGTTTCTCCAGGCGTAGATAACCTGACATTCCACAAAAACGCTGTGATTTACTTTATTACGGCGAACGCTTCTGAAAAGAGGGAATAATAAAAATAAAATGTGAAGAAGGATGCTGGGGCCCTTCACTTTTTCAACAACATCAACAACAGGAGCAGTCATTTGTTTACAGCCACAATACAAAGCTTATCTGCTGGTGGTCCTCTGCTTTACACATACTGCATTTTACAACAATGAGCGGGCCTACTCAACAATCAAATAGTACCTTTTCATCCCATTTTTCACAAAAATCCCATCCAGTGAGTCATTAATCTGTTCTGGTCCGGATTCTTTTTTTCATAGAGTATCGACAATGGAATTGAACAAGAGAAGGAAAAAGTATATTTTTGCAATACATCTCATCTACTTGCATTCTCGAGGTGTGATAGGGTTACATTACATATATATTATGTCTATGTATTATGCGGGCGTTGAGATAAGTAGATGAACAAAAGATATATGTAGGTGTTCACTGCAATTTTATCCGTTTGTTCGTCACGTCGTACAAAATACCGATGTATTATATTGCCCCCTTCCTTACGCACACACACGTGGAAACACTACATATTTATTATGTAGGCACATACTTCCCGTTGACCTGTCATCATCATAAGAGTCTTCAGAAAACACAGCTTATCATGTTACCGTACCTTAGTGTCGGAGATTTTCTTTTAAAATTCAACAATAAGTTTGTATGGAGAAGTGCATTATAGCTTGGAATATGTGTTTTTCTGTTTGTACAAAGACATGCTTACTCTTTCATGAACTCAATGTGAGCATTAATCACAACAATGAAATATCTGAATACATACCTTACCTAAGTGTACTAAGCATATGTATATATATGTATATTTGAGAATTCATCCAAACAAAATTAAAAGTGTCGTGTTAAGCACGCTCTGACACTCCTTTTCTTACTACGAAAAAATCAGTAAACCACGAAGCAATGTAAAAATGTTGTAGTTCAATTCAATGTTTAAATATTAATATATAATAGGTATCTTCTTTACATTACAGTCATTTCTGGGTTGGCAACTAAATTAGTTCGCTAAGCTTGTATGCATTGCGAAGTAATTTAAAAATCGGCGAATCATTTTAAAGTCATAGAATTTTACTGATTTGTGAAATGTTAAATAACAGGGATTTTATACACTGTTTTTTTCATAATTCGGTAAAAGTTACATAAAAGCATCATAAAAGCATGTTTTGCCATCATCATGATCACGTCTGTTCTTTCGTCCGATTCATGATGCATCAGAAAGTAGAACGCTTAATGCAGTAGGCAGTAAATTAATGCAGTTTTATATAAGCTTTATTTCGGAAGAATAGGAAAACAAATATATGACATTTTACTTTGAAGGCAGGCAGAAGGTACCGCTTCTGCACGCAGCATTCATTTTGCTTATCTATCTTTGGCACACGGCACATAAACCGGGCGTCAGGAGAGAATTGGGACTGGGGTTGCCTATCTTTGAAGCACAGCACAAAACACAAAACTTTTCCCTTCCTTCATTTCCTATCTGTTAATGTATATTCTCATATTATGCGGCGTACTTTCTCATTTTAAAAGAACATGAGTTTTTCCATTACGGTTGCATTGACTTAAACACAGCTAAAGTTAAATCGAACATGATGCATTAATAAAAGTGGTCAATTTCTTGTTAAAGCCGACGGGTCGTCAACAACGTAATTTCATGTATCATTGTCATCATCATCATGCAAACTTCTTGGTTTTTTCAACCGAGGCTAAGACTCTTTTTTGTTTGTCAAGGTCTCTCAACATTACTGAAGTGTTTTTTGTTTAAAAATGACAACTCCTGGAAACTCGTCAGCAGTTCTTTAGTTCTTTTACTGTTGATTAATGACCGAAAGAAAACAATAACAAATTACTCCATTGTTGGTATTCACCTCTCTCTGGAGGTAGTGAAGAAAACATACTCTATAGCTGATTGTTTTCTGTAGCACAGTTAGACATGAAAGCGTCTTAAATCTTTACAGAAAATTTTGTACTATATCTTAAACTGCTAAGATTGATTGAAGGATGTCGGTTACAAATTATAACTTACAATGTAATATTATGCGAAATATGATAATATTAATATGCGAATAATATTATGA